>JACEGR010003674.1:0-100436 GCA_014170235.1 Listronotus bonariensis
GGGTGGCTTTAGTGAAGCGGTTATTAGTATGGTAAAATATCGGAAAAAGAAAACATCGAATAATATTGACTTTTGTCTAATAGTCTGTTTGTTATTTGTTTAAGGAAAGAGAACAGTTGGTGTCTAATAAATGTTAGTAATTAACTGAGTTTGTAATATATTTCTATTATGATTACTTCTAAGTATCACTTAAAGTGGATTTTTTCTTAAAAAACAAAGCAAGATACGAAGAAAATACGAAAGACTAAAAAGTTGAATTAATAATTACTTAATCGAAAAAAACATAAGAACTTTATAGAAAGTCAGTGGCGTACTTTTATTCTTAATAATATAAGCTGTGGTGTCCACTGAGACGCCACTGTATCCAATGATCTTAATCTAGGTAGAGCCTAATACAGTGAATAGGGGTACTAAATTTTAACTAAATTAGTTAAAGCGTTTTTAAAATATTTAAAAAATATTGACTTCTTTTTAAAATTTTAATACTCTGTATCTTAGAAATAAAACAAGTCCAACATATGTTCATGAAAACTTTTTCATAAAAAGACATAAGAAATTAATACCTTCAGTTTCGTAACGTGGTAAGAAAACACCTAGTATAAATACTTTATTATCGTACCCAATCCTGGGTATACATATATTATTTTTCTCCACCTTTATTTAAAACTTTGAACACAATTTATTTCAAATAAAATTTTCACCATCCAACTTTATTTTATTCTACTAGCATTAATACAAAATGAAATGTCAATGCGTGTATGCTAAATCGCCCAAGGAATGACATCCTATAACCAAATGCAAAATAAACTATAACATCGAATCAAATTTATGAGGGTGGCTGTACACACGAATAAGTGCTATCGGGGGTGAGGGAAAATATAGGTCTTTTCTAAAGGGGAGGATTGCTTGCCAACCGTAACGGCCTCGTGGACTAAAGAATTCAATCAGGGGCGTATCATATAGGTAACAGAGAAAATAAGTAATTTAAGTAATTATTATATTTAAAGTTTCATAATTAATTCAATAAGCAATAAATAAACTTTTAAAAATTTGTTTTTGAAATAAGTAAAAAGAAATACTTTCTTTGGCGAGGTCGTAGTGTTGTTTGAAGATTAAACAACTGTCGTAGTTAGCACTGGCACACACTTGTATACGGTATAAGCAGGGCCGTATTATCCATTAGGCTGACTAGGCTACAGCCTAGGGCGCCATGGAAAAATAGGCGCCAGACAGGGGAGTGATGGACGCTACACAGGGGAGTTTTTAAAAAGTTTAGGTCAAGTGGGGATTTTTGGTGATTCATTTCTCTGTGAATAAGGTGCTTTGGAAGGAAATAGGCGTGAAAAAGGAGTTGTTGTTATCAACTTTATTAAGGCGCTACGGAGGCTTTTTGCTCTTCAAAAATTTATAGGCGCTCCAGGAATTCTAGCCTAGGGCGCCCCAAACAGTTAATACGGCCCTGGGTATAAGCAATAGTTAATGGTATATTGGCCAGAAATGCAATATACAAAACGAGCACCATTAGTTACACTTGTTTACATGCCGGTATTCGCGTTAGACTATCTCTTTTCCACGCATTATCTATATGTATAATTGACTGGCTGACTCTGTGTATGTTTGTTTGTATGTATGTCACACTTCTTACTAAATTTTATTGGCAATTTGCTTAAAAATAACAAATAAAGGTAGTTTATTCCTACAGAAAAATCATGTTGTTAAGGTATTTGCGAATCCCGTATACAACATCAAAATTTTGTCTGCGAAATCCATATTTTTTTAAGAGACGATTTTTTTTATAATGAATTTTGTTTTCACAAAATTATTATTTTTTTGTTCATTTCTGCCCTTGTAAATCCTATCCAAGAATAGCATGAAAATTTAGAAGTAAATTACATTGAATAATTTAAAATAATATTATGCAGACTGTCCACGGATGGGTTTTACTAGAGGACAAATGACTACAAAATTTCATTTTACGAAAAAAGTAATTATTTATAAACATTTTTGCTTGTGAAAGTTTGAAGTTTGTAAACTGGGTTTGCAAAAACTTGAAATTAATGCTTTATCTTTAAGAGAAAACTACCTTTATTTTTAATTTTTTAGCAAAATGGTATTTGGATAATTTATTTAGAATAATCAAGGGTCGTGGCGAATAACGATCAAAGTCCAATTGGCATATTTTGTCAGTATTTGCATTTTAATATTTTAAGTCGGATATTGTTAATGTAGATATTAAAGATAAAACAATTTTTTTATATTTTATCGAATACAAGTTAAAACTTAATTTTATTCCATAGAGAAGCTAAATAATATTTCGTTTAAACGTAATCTCCTCGAAAACAAATAAATCATAAAATTTAAACCTTATGTTGCAAAAATTCGACCAATATGAATTATGATTTTTTTCTTGTTAGCGCGTGGAACATAAGCTTTCTTAGGCGACACGTTGTATCTTTAAATTTTGTTTTTCGAGGCCTACGAACTTTCCTTGCCGTAATTATCAATTTTTGTATTATATTAAGTACTAACTATTTGAAGGTGCTTTTATTTTAATATTGGCAAAGATCGTTATTCGCCGCCACCCTTCTAATGTATGTAATCGACAAAAATAATAAAACAAAATTTGAACTCCGTAATATGGCTAAAACGCCTTAATGACTTTGTTTACAGCTGAAAAATTGTGTGTAGGAATTTGGAAAAGCAGGTGTTATAAAGGTTTTTTTGTCGTTTTTATCATAAAAATTTAAAATAATTAATTTTTTATAACTCCAAAATCAGTTATATGGAACTTTTTGATACCTATGTAATATTAATAAAGTCATTCAAAATGCAATTCTTAATACACTTTCTTAATAATATTTTGCTTAAAAATTACAATTAAAGTTAGTTTATTCTTTGAGAAAAATTAAAATTTTGAAGTTTATGCGTACCCTTTGGAAAAAAATTAACCCATTTTTATAAAGATTGATTTTTTGAAAAATAAAATTTTGATCCATTTGTCCTTTTGTAAACCCCATCCGTGGACAGTCTCTATAACACCTTTTATATTATTATTTTAAATTATAAATACTACAAAAACAAGTAAAATTTGATACCCAATGGTTTTTATTTTATCTTCCCCAAAGGTCAAATCTGTTCTGTAACATTGGTATTTGTATTTGCTATTAGTATTTAAAAAAATCAGACGAAGCTTGTGGTTATTAATATAATAATCACGAATCGAGTTTAAAAGACTAGACGTTTTCACCTTTTTTGTATTACCATAAAGTAACATACCCACGGATAAGAGAAACCATGGCATGCTAAAATTTTCGTACCGCTTTTCCGACAGGCTTGGCGGCAGGCTTGTCATTTTCCAGTTTACACTTTAAATTCGTCGGTCGAAGCCTCGCCTCGTGTAACATCAGCGGTGGGGAGACACGTAAGCTTACCGAAATGACTAACTGGCGGTATTTCAGAGAAACGAATAAAATTATATTGGAAGTTTTCGCATGACCTGTCCTTAAATCGGCTATTCTATTCCATTCCAACTCTTATAATTTCCTTCCTCTATGGTATTACCATACAATAATTATAATACAAAAATTAATTTGATGTCATTCAGAAAGTGTTTGTTTCACAGCTCTGCACACCACAGTATATTTGTAAAGCTCTTTGGTCGATCCTATTAATGGTGATATATGTCTTAAGGGATAATAAAAATATGATAACTGATGCAAAAACTACTGAAATAACTCAATAAACTATTATTTAAATTTATTTTGTGAGATTAAAATAAAAAAGTTTAGAAGTGTAAATTTGGCGGTAATTTAACGGCTACAAAATAGCAAAAACTGCGGAAATATATATTTTTATGCTTTTTAACACGCTTTTATTAGCTTGGGTTGTATCTATCTATCTATCTATCTATCTATGTAACGGAATCTTTGAGCCTAATTTTTACCAACTTCCAGCGATTCAATTTCTTTGAAACTTTGCACACGTATCAAGGACGTTATCCTGATTAGGACCGCCAGGATAAATAAATTCCTTTACAGATCCTCTGTGAAAGAGTAAGCGAGCTAGAGCTAGGCGAGTGATCTGCGCATGCGTGCAGTTTCAGTCTTACTCGTCAATCGAGTTACTCGACAGACTTTGTTCCGCACAAACTTGTTCGGAGTAGTCGCATGCTCAACTCGCTCATTCCTTATACATACGGCGGGAGTAACAATGAGTCTAATACATGGTAATTGCTGTTTATAGCCGATAAAGAAGAAATTCAAAAAACTAATTGATATATCGAACTAAAAATGAACAATAAATAATAGTTTAAAAAAACACGCTTTTATATGCAACCGAACTTAAAATTAGAAAATAATTTTTCATTACAAAGAGTTTGTCACTTCAGAATAAAAGCGTGGGGTGCTTAATATATTAAATGTTATAATTATTCTATTTGCAAATATCTATGAGGGAAAAGTTATGAAAAATAGTAAAATGCACCCCACGCTTTTACTCTGAAGTGACAAACTCTTTGTAATGAAAAATTATTTTCTAATTTTTAGTTCGGTTGCATATAAAAGAGTGTTTTTTAGTTTTTTAAACTATTATTTATTTCATAACTAAGCTTACTGAAGTTGCCAAAACAAAGCAATAACTACAAATCTGCACTATTTTTAAAATAAAAAAATAATAAATTGCTTGACATCAAATAATAAAAACCTTTAAATGTATTTATATAGATATATTTGGGGCCTCAATCAACTTTGTCTTTTCTTTTTAATGCGATAAATTTTAATAATACGTGGACATAAAATTCTACAATTTTAGGATAAGGTAATTTGGCCAATTTACTATTAGTTTACAAAAAATTGCAGTAAAAAAAGCAAAATTAGATTTTTTTACACAGATTGCGGCAATGTGCGCTGCTGGCTATATCTAACGTAACCAATGTACCAGAAACAACTGCTTGCTCTTATCTCCTGTTCTTTCAGATACGTTTTCTCCATGGGAATTAGTGGAAATCCAAACAATAAATCTTTAATTAAACTAAAGGGCATGATTTTGTAATCAGTAGAAGTAGAAAGTTTTTTTTTTGATAATGTGTATTCCAGTTTAAATTAAAATATTTATGTTCCTTAAAATCTAAGCTAAGCTAAAAGAAAATTGGGACTAACGATCCTAAAACTGACAAAAAAATTTAAATACTATGTTTTTTCAAAATTTAATTATAAATAGTTATAAATTTTAAATGGTTGTTGGACTGGAACGGCTTGGCTGATTTTTAAAACCAAAGTGGCGTTAAATAGATTATCAAATGACCTTTAACATAAGGTGCTACATAACCCCCAATAAAAAAATATATTGCTAGCGCCCCCTTGGCCTTATACAATTCGGTTTTTGCAGTTTGACCTAAGTTTAGACTTCGTGTTTAGCGGCAAAAAATATGTCAAAAATCTTTGTTCGGTACCCAGCACAGACCACTGTGTGATGGTACGAAGTTCGAGTAAAAGGTGAACTTGACCCTTCACCTATCTGTTTACCGCATAGAAACTGTTTTACAATAGGGAGATATGGGTGGTGCTGTAACGTCATGCGGTATTAACGTAAGCGCTATTATGACAGTTAAGTTATGCGCGATTCGATTTTTACCGTCGCTGGTGATAATAACGTTACCGCATGGAGTAATTTGTGGGCTAATAACGCCGCGTGCTATTTAAAATAGCGAATAGAATTGCCATGCGCACATGCGGAGCCACAGAGTAAAGTTAAACTACTAATCTTTGACAAAGCCTTGCTTTTTCATTTTGGGATAAATGTCGCAGGTGGAAAAAAAACGAAAAGGTTAAGATTCTCGGCCTACAATGTCTTAGTCAAAATTCATCTGGAAAAGTGGGAAAATATACAGTAAAATGTGTTTAAAATAACGGAAAAAACTTTAGTATTCGCGTATTAAAGGATTATTTGTTTTTGAGTTTGTAAATCCGCAGACAGGTGTAATTAACCGTTCGTAATACGGCGTCTTCCATATCTCTAAAAACAAGCACTTAATACCGCATGCGGTATTTAAATAGCGCCTTACGTAAATAACGAACGTAGGCGGTAACCAAAGTACCCATATCTCTCTAATGAAAATTGTATTTAAACCAAGGTATCAACAAGGAGTTGCTTAAAAAATTATGGTCAAGACTAAATTAAATTAAAACATATATATATATATATATATATATATATATATATATATATATATATATATATATATATATATATATATATATATATATATATATATATATATATATATATATGGCGTCTAGAGTTTGCGCATTTCATTTTGCATTGTTTTGGTAGTGATATTTGTTGAAAGATGTAATTCTAAATGTTTTTTATTTAAAGTAAAAGAATGTACAACTAATAATAATTAAAAACTGTTGTATAAACGGTTGTTCTACTAATACAATAAACTGTATATCTCCGGCACTGAACAACATGGCCGAAAAATGGGAGATGTGACGTCATAACACGTCAAAGCAATATGGCCGAATGTCGTGACCTTATATAGACCGACTTTGGCTGATACTTAAGTATAATTTTGCTTTCTTTATCATTTCGTTCTAAAACATCTTGGGTGTTCATGATAACCTCTAAGTAAGTTGTGTTTTTTAACATTACCAGGGTTAAATTTGTAGTTATTAAAAGAATTTTGATAAATTCAACAAATCTTTATTTTTTAATTGATTAATATTGTTTAAGTTAATATATTTTTTTTTTAATTGACCGGAAAATTGAATTTTCCACTCAATTTTTAAGCGGAAAATGCTATTTTACAGGACTAATTTACTTTCCGGTCCCTAGTTTACTTTCCGGTCTCTCATTTACTTTCCGGTCCCTGATATCAAAAAATCCTGTTAGCCATGACAAAAATTGTCAGAGTTCAATTGTTACTATTTGACAGTTCAAGATATTGTAAAGTAAAGAAAGCATCATTTTGCCAAAATGGAGTCAGACATGGAAAATCCAGATGAAATAATTGAAGCAGCCTTGCCTTATTGTCGTTTAAATATAACACTAAAAATTTACACAGTTTTTTTTTCCGGTCAATTAAAAAAAAATTATGTACGATACTCGACCGGAAATAATTTTTACGGGTCTCCTCAAAACTACAGGACTCGCCTACGGCTCGCCCTGTAAATGTTTTTCGTCGACCCGTAAAATACCATTTTCCGGTCTAGTAACGTAAATAGCTATTTTTTTTAATTGACCGGAAAATTGAATTTTTCACTCAATTTTTTAAGCGGAAAATGCTATTTTACAGGACTAATTTACTTTCCGGTCCCTAGTTTACTTTCCGGTCTCTCATTTACTTTCCGGTCCCTGATATCAAAAAATCCTGTTAGCCATGACAAAAATTGTCAGAGTTCAATTGTTACTATTTGACAGTTCAAGATATTGTAAAGTAAAGAAAGCATCATTTTGCCAAAATGGAGTCAGACATGGAAAATCCAGATGAAATAATTAAAGCAGCCTTGCCTTATTGTCGTTTAAATATAACACTAAAAATTTACACAGTTTTTTTCCGGTCAATTAAAAAAAAATTATGTACGATACTCGACCGGAAATAATTTTTACGGGTCTCCTCAAAACTACAGGACTCGCCTACGGCTCGCCCTGTAAATGTTTTCGTCGACCCGTAAAATACCATTTTCCGGTCTAGTAACGTAAATAGCTATTACAAGATTATTATATTTACAGTTTGAATAATGCTATCCCTTGCAATTTTCTTAGTTTTTAACACGCTTTTATTAACTTGGGTTGTAACTATCTATCAATCTATCCATCTGGCTGCCTATGTAACGGAATCTTTGAGCCTAATTTTAACCAACTTCCAGCTATTCGATTTCTTTGAAACTTTGCACACGTATTAAGGACCCATGACAATGCAATAATCTGCAAACAGTATCCCGTTATCTTTTTTGGATTGCCAGGAAAAAAATTCCATTATATTATAAAAACAACACCTAGGATGCCATCTGTTGGCAACATTTCAAACTTTGCTATTAGATGAAGAAGAAATCTTTTAGTTTTTACACAATTTGGTTAGTTGCACCATTGGTGTTCAATTTTTATGAACAATAAAAATTAATAAGTTCTTTTACACAATTGGGTTAGTTGCACCATTGGTGTTCAATTTTTATGAACAATAACAGTTAATAAATGCCGTTAACACGCTTTTTATTAACTTGGGTTGTAACTATCTGGCTATGTAACGGAATCTTTGAGCCTAATTTTAACCAACTTCCAGCTATTCGATTTCTTTGAAACTTTGCACACGTATTAAGGAAACATGACAATGCAATAATCTGCAAACAGTATCCCGTTATCTTTTTTGGATCGCCAGGAAAAAAATTCCATTATATTATAAAAACAACACCTAGGTTGCCATCTGTTGGCAACATTTCAAACTTTGCTATTAAATGAAGAAGAAATTTTTTAGTGGGTTGCAATATATTGGCAACGGTCCAAACATTGCCTGGATTGCCATCTGTTGGCAAAATTTCAAACTTTGCTACTTAATGAAGAAGAAATTTTTTAGTGAGTTGCAATCTGTTGGAAAAAATTTTAAAATTTGCCACTCTTGTTCATTAAAAAATTTTTTCGCCATTTTGTCAAGAGTAGCAGAAACTAAAAAATGAAAAATAATTAATAGTTTAAAAAAACTAAAAAACACGCTTTTATATGCAACCGAACTAAAAATTAGAAAATAATTTTTCATTAAAAAAATATTGTCATTTCATAGTAAAAAGCGTGGGGTGATAAATATATTAAATGTTATAATTATTATATTTGCAAATATCTATGATGGAAAAGTTATGAAAAAATAGTAAAATGCACCCCACGCTTTTTACTATGAAATGACAATATTTTTTTAATGAAAAATTATTTTCTAATTTTTAGTTCGGTTGCATATAAAAGCGTGTTTTTTAGTTTTTTTAAACTATTAATTATTAAACAATATTAATAATGAGTTCTTTTCTCATAAAGAATTTCTCAAGAATTCTGGAATGCTATTCCCGCGAAATGGAAAACTGAGATGGATCCTTTATTGCACATTCTTTAGATACGGGTTATACTGGTAATGTTAGCGATATATACTTCTTCTGGAAAATTTGTATAATTGTATATGATCAAAACAAAGTCGATTGATGAGATAAGGTCGCGACATTCGACATATTGGCTAGCGCGGCTGCGACGTCAAGACGGGCCATTTTCGGCCATGTTTGATTTTAGGCAGATCAGTGGCGTAGAATTAAGGAGAAAACAAAAAGAACTGTATGTTGCAAACAAAATTTATTGGATTATTTTAATAGGCACAACTTACAAAAAAAACATAAATGTGGTTTAAATGTTGAAAATTAAAAATTATCAAAGCGACGACAGGACGATGAGGTACCTGCCAGAGCAAAACAATTTTCATGGTTCCGTAAGTCAAAAACCATTTTAAAAACTTTGTATACAGGGTGTCCGCTAATGAATGGTACACAGAAAAACCACAGATTCCTTATGCCAAAATATTAAGATTTAACCAAACATACCTAATATCCAAAAGTTTATAATAAGGAAGATACGGGGGTGACATAGTAAAAAGAAAACATAAATTTATTTCGATAGTTGTTCCCCCCTTTTTAAATATCTTAATAAAACGGTATCTAGGGGTTTTTAAACATTAGCTTTTCAGATCGAATATTAATTTTTGTTTGTAGACGAGAGGGCCATGGGTACACTATTTAAAATTCTCTAAAACTACCCAATTTTTTGTTACTATTCTGTATGTATGTAAACTAGTAAGCTTCTCTATGCTTTCTGCACAAAAAAGGTATACTTAGTAAGAATCGGTCTTGACAACTGTTTTTAAGGTATTCACGTTTTAGTTGTTCAATGCACCCGAAAGTATGTACCTTCAATAACATCGTATTAGCTATAATTACAACTGCTCAAATATAAATAGCTGATATGATATCTAAAAACTCCTGGATACCGAGTTTTATTAAAATGTTTAAAACATATCAGAAATTATCGAAATGCATGAATAAAAAATATGTATATCCCTTTAACACCCCGTATCTTCCTTATCATTAACTTTTGGATATAGGTATGTTTGTTTAAATCCTAAATGGGTATTTTCGCATAAGAAGCCTGTGGTTTTTCTGTGTACCATTAATTAGCGGACACTCATCTGTATCATATGTATATAAAAACACGAATGACTGAAAACTATTCGACTAAACACTATCAAAATCTCTAAAATAAAACGAGTCCGAACCAATAATATGTAAAGTCTATAAACTAACCAAAAACATTAACAACTGTAAATCCTTGCAAAATATACAACCAAAATGAAAATGGCAAATTTCCACAGTTTTTACCAAACAAAGCTTCGACAAGGTACGACTCTGTCATCAGCTGATAATGCTACCAACTTTGAACAGAACTGCCAACCAAAATCGTAATTCTCACACCCTCACGTCCCTGACAAAAGCTATCCCCGGTCTTGCTTATGTCTAAACCCCTTCTCATAAAGAAACTCTGTGATCAAAATTTTGAAGTGTAGTGAAAGTTAATCTTAATTGCTTAATAATGGCTTTTGATTCTAGTCAAATAGCCAGCTCCCTCCCTTCCGGTCATAATATGTGCGATTTCGCAACATAAGGTTTTCAGGACTTCGTCGTTGGAAAATCTGGATAGTCGAGCTTTGTAGCTCCCAAAAATTTTAAAGCTCTGAGATGCATAAATTTAGGCCATCTTTCCAAGAACTGCTACTGGTATTGCGCATAACTGATTTCTTTCAGTACTGACGCCACCATAGTGGAAGTTTAAAGTGTTATTTAGAAATGCATATTTTGTCTGGGTAACAGTAATAAACTAGGGAAAAATGGCCTAAAATGACACGTTTAACAAATTTTAGGCATGGTGTTGAATAAAATGACACAATAGTTGAGGCTAAACTAACCAGAACTTACCAATACCTTCAACAGACGATTTTAAGAATATTATAAAGTAAAAATGATACACATTAAATAAGTTTAAAACTTATTTGTTTTAGAAACATTTAACATTTATAATATGATAAGGCATGTAAATAATCTTGATTGACTTCACGGTTAAATGTCTTCGTTCTAGTGAAGACTAAGAGCATTCCGCAAGGGCCTGCTTTGAACAACCTTAACGTGAAGATTTCGTTTTATATTTACCCATATTTAGCAAACATGCTTACATTTTAAGAGTATAAATATACCAGCAAACACTATTTGCCGGCAATATATATTTTTCATAATGGCATTGATGGTAAAGCATTGGCAATTGGTGGCAATATTATGCCAACAACTAATACGTTAAATACGTAAAAGTTAACCCTAAATAAACACTCAATTGCCAATAAATTTTACATGCAGGCGAATTGCCGGCAAGCTTACAAAAATGGCGGCATACCAATCCTGATTAAATAAAACATGCCTTTTTGTTGCAGGCAAATAAATATTGGATTTTTGAAGGCAAACCTTCAACGCATATTCATACTTTTCAAACCATATTATTAACATTGGTATTTAACTAACATTCGAGCAATTTTTTGATCTGTTTTATTTATAATGGCGGCTAAACAACATTATTTTATGTTTTTTACATAATTTAAAGGAAATGGCCTTTTCTAACATTTTATTGATACAAATCATGCAAATAAAAATTAAGTCAAACAAAATGTTTATTATGTATTTTTTGAAAGAATAAAAATAAAATGATGGTAAAATTAGCTAGGTTAATTTCGACGATTTCGACCGAAGGTGATAAATTCAAATTTCCCGCTTAGCCGAAATACAAGATTTGACAATTTGACAGATGAGACAATCTTGCTTTTGTTTGGCCGCTTTGTGCAATTGTTTTCTAGCTTTTTAGTTTTTTTTAATGAAAAGAGTTTTTAGTAGACATTATTAAGTGTATTCATTACCTAATTAGTGTGTGTTGTGTAATTAATTGGTGATAGCTAGTCAAGAAGGCGGGTTATTCAAGTAGACTGTTAGGAACTGTAAACATTTTGTTTAAAACCCTTTAAATTTGTAGTTACCTTAAAAAATTATATGAAATCAGGGAGTTGCCTTATTAAAAGTTTTAAAGACGTGTTAATAAAAAAAATTATATGTATTGAATAGTTTTTTTACATTTAATTCCTTTAAAATATTTCTCCCTATGTTTTGGATCTGAAAATTGAGTGTAAGTGTCCCTTAAATACTTACTATTTTAAAGTGTTTTCTTTGGATTTACTCTCTTTTTTTAATTTTATTACATACTTTTTATTTTATTTTTTTTTTGGTTTATTGTTACGATATAAAAATTTAAATTAGGTAATTTTTTTATTGATAAAGTTTTCCTGCCTTTTTTCTCATTTTTTTCGATAACAAAATTCTAAATATGTTATTAACTTTTGGGACATTCAACTTATAAAACTTGCAGTACTTATTTAATGACAAATGCCATTATCCTAAACGCATTTTTTTGCCAATAACTTATTAATGATGGATGCCATCATCCTAAACGCATTTTTTTGGCATAACTTATTAATGATGGATGCCATCATCCTAAACGCATTTTTTCATCATAAATTATTAATGACGGATGCCATCACATTATCTGCAACACGTGGCCTAATAACGGCCAATTGCCCACTTTCGCGTCTTTTTGATACCTTTTTGCCAATGCCTTGCCATTAAAGAGTGTTGGCAATGCCAGTAAATTAAATGTACAACGCCGGCAAAAAATGTTATATGGGATACCTATACCAGAGTTGGGCAGAATACTGAAAATCTGTATTCGAATACTAAGACCAATGGGGGTTTTAATAGAATGAGCAGGGAATACACAAGGTCATTTAACAGTTGCCTCGTAAGCGTTTCAACATGGCGGACCATACGTCACATATGTATTTTGCTCATTATTTAATGAAGTTTTTAACAGTGTAGTTTGTGTTTTTTGTCAATATTAAAGAAATACTTTTAAATACTGTTAATTCCAGTTGTTACCGTAACTTCTTTATTTCCTATTAATAAATTATTGATTATTTTAGCTGATTTTTAAATATTGTATATCGCGCTCTTTCGCCCTCATATCATTATCCGTCTAGACATTCTTGTTTGCTATGTTGGCGCCAATAAGGAACCAGCAGTGCGGTACATATGTGACGTAATGAGGCAACCTTAGCTATTAAACGACCTTGGGAATACATCCATTATCATTAGGAACAATTTTGCAACATGTTATCTTGACTGCAAACCTACTGATCTCTTTTTGTAACCTAATATTAATTTGAATCATGGCTCCTCCTATCTTAGCCATAATTAGGTAATCCTGAGTTGTGTGTATCTCCTTGTTTTTGTGTTTTAGTATGGTATGGATGGTGGAGGGGAGGATAACCATCTGAATGTTTTAAAAGTGTCCGTCGAAAGGAGCAACTTAAGGTGGCGCCACAGTAGCCAGAGGAGATTCTTTAACCAATGAGCATGAATTATTAGAGTGAGATTCAAAAGGAAAAAGGACAGATAGATACAAAATCAAAAAAGAAAGAAATACCAAAATCCCTCCACTGGCTACTGTGGCGCCATCCCAACTTGCTACATTCCGATGGCCACTTTTTTAACTTGTCCGCCATAAAAGATGGTTATCCTCCCCTCCACCATCCATATAGTATCGTAGTATTTATTGTATTTTATAGGCAGATCTCATATAATTGTTGTTTGCAAGAAAAATACTCTACTTATATTACAATAGATAATTTATAGACTTTAACGCAATACATCTTTAATAAGTACATACAGATGCTTCAGCATCTATAGGTACTTAAATATAATAGTTTAAGATTGATATAAATATATGTTAGATTATTGAAAATAAATGTAAATGTGTTGTTATATTGAATAAATAAATAAAATATTCGAATACTATTCGAATACCGGCAAAATGTATTCTGAATGCTATTGAGAATACGACCCAACGCTGACCTATACTTATATTTATAAATAAACATAACCAAATTATTGTGTTCTAATAAAAAAATGTACTTAACAAAACTATGTACTCAGTGCCGGACGAAGCCCTTTCTGGAAGTGAAGCGAGATTTGGATTTAGTAAAAGATTTAAAGACCAAAAAAGTCATCCTTTTTTTAAACAACTTATCACACCTACCTTACTTCACTAAAAAAAACGGAAAACGAGGTAAAAAAAAAGGTCTTCGTCTTTCAAGCGTCAAGAGCCCTTCTATACACAAATTATTAGAATTAAACTAAAATTTAAAAACGTTTTATTTAAGCAAACATCCTACTTATATTCTTTACAGCAATAAAAATTTTAAGGTAGCAAGGCAGCGTGGCCGAGCGGTCTAAGGCGCTGGTTTTAGGCACCAGTCCGAAAGGGCGTGGGTTCGAATCCCATCGCTGTCAAACTTTTTATTTTGTTTTTTTTAATTACGTTTTACATCTGGATTTTTATATTACCGCGATGACAACATAAGGCAGCGTGGCCGAGCGGTCTAAGGCGCTGGTTTTAGGCACCAGTCCGAAAGGGCGTGGGTTCGAATCCCACCGCTGTCACTTTTTGGACAAAATTTAAAAGCTTACGCCTATTACCTTACATTTAAGCGCCTTAATCGTATACTTTTAAGGCCCTTCTAGTACAATATGACGTTTGCTTGCAATATTTTTGCTTCATGTTTTTGCAGTTAGTATCGTATAAGGATAAAAGGTCATTGATCGTATTTTTAAAAATATTTTTACAATTTATTGAATTAATGATATGAAAAATAGAAAAAAGTCAGGTTACTACCTGAGTGTTTTAGTGGTTGTTATTATGGATTTCGTTAAAACATTCGGAATGAAGAAAAATGTAGGTACAAAGTGCAGTTTCCCTTCTTTTCAAATCTTTAAGTTTTATTTTACAAACGTGAATTATTTTAAATTAAAAAAAAGTATAATGTAGCAGAAACATGAGAATCTAAAACAAGTTACTGTAATAACTTTTTATGCTCCGATATGGTCTAGTGGCTAGGATACCTGGCTTTCACCCAGGAGGCTCGGGTTCGATTCCCGGTATCGGAAAAACTTTTTTGTGTTTGACTAAAATATTTTTTAAGTAAAAGCAAAATTACATGTCAAAAATTATGTATTTTTGTTCGGGTTTTAAGTCCTCATAAATATTATTTTAAGTTCCTATAGCATAGATCTTTGTTTAATTATTTATTTTTTAATTAAATTTGCTTGCTTTACATTAAAATCTACAATAAATAGGTCTTAATTTTTAATATTTGATTTGCCTGGTGTGTGTCATTTTCTATTATAAAAATAATAATTAATTTACAAATTATTAATTAATTAAATATTATGTCTTGACAACCTACTATAATATGATTCCTATTTAAACAAATATTATTTGGCTTTTCTCCAGAATAAAATTAAAAAGTATATTTAACATTTTAAGAAAATTAAAACTTTTATACATTATGAAGAACTATTCTGCTCTTACACAATATAATAAAAGTTATTATTACTTTAAAAGAAATAAAATAAGTGAAATATTCAATATTAAGTTACTTACAATACAAAGGTTTCAATCTATAAACAAAGGTTTATTGGCACTGAAATCATTTTAATGCAATAAAATAAAATCTTAACTTATTTTTTCAGTTTTCTAACAAGTTTATAAGTAAGTTTTTAGGTAAACTGTTTACACATTTTTGGTAAACTATTTACCACATTTTTGAGACGCAACCATTGGCCCAGTTCTCGTCTGGCGTCTTGTTAAGATTTTATTTTATTGCATTAAAATGATTTCAACCTATTGCCAATAAACCTTTGTTTATAGATTGAAACCTTTGTATTGTAAGTAACTTAATATTGAATATTTATTTATTTTATTTCTTTTAAAGTAATAATAACTTTTATTAATTGATATATATAAAATATATTGTGTAAGAGCAGAATAGTTCTTCATAATGTATAAAATTTTTAATTTTCTTAAAATGTTAAATAAACTTTTAATTTTATTCTGGAGAAAAGCCAAATAATATTTGTTTAAATTTAATCTCCCAGAAAAGAAATAAAACATAAAATAATATAATTCCTATTTTTTTATTGCTGTCATATTTCCCATCCTTAAACTACAATTAAAGAGAAAAAACAAATAAGAAAGGTGAATGGATCAAGAATAGGGAATGTTATCGGGCTTGATTGGCAGTTTCTGTGTGTTTTTCTTGCAAATCAGCATAATACAATGTGTTCGCCTGAGTGCTCTACATAAGGAAATTTTTTTATTATTAATTTTACGAAAAAGTTATTCTTTATAATTGCTTTTAAGGTTTTAGACCATGCAGAACTTTTTCCAAAGAATATATTTTTTTCGTAAAATTAATAATAAAAAGTTTTCCCATATGCAGAGAGCTTAGGCGAACACGGTGTATTTAAATAAATTAGAAAAATGTTAATAAAACATTGTTCTTCAAATTATACATGGGGAGGGGCGTAAATTAAAGGAAAAAGCGCTAATTGAAGTAAAAATAAAGACCTTATTTTTACTTTTCAATGTTTTTAGGATAAAATTTTATTTTTGGTATAGCTGATTTAAAAAAAATTGTTTCAATTTAACACTGATCGGGCGCAAGGGCACAATATTTACTGTTTCCTGGAGTAGAAATCAGGTGTAGTAAGTGAAGTGCCACTTCACCAAAAATAAATAATAAAATAAAAAAACATATTACTTACTATTATTCAATTCATGTTTCTCATTTCTATTCCTTATTTGTAAAATTCGCCATGAAAAATCTAGCATATAAATTAACCGCTGGCGCGGGTCGCTTTCCTCCGCTTTCGGTAACGCGACATCACAATCCGCGATCAGCAAGTAGTGTATTGCATCATATTCCGAGCAAAATCTAATCGGTTTCTTTTATGCTCAACTGTTAAATACTGGACAGGTAAAATTTTGTAGGGGTGAAATGCAGATACTCCCCAAGCAGCAAGCTGACGTCTTATTGACGAAAATTGTCCCATATACTTTTTTTAAAAGCTAAAATGATGCGATATTTTAATTAACAGGGCCGTATTAACTGTTTGAGGCGCCCTAGGTTAGAATTTCCGAAGCGCCTATTTTTTACCAAAACAATTTTCGAAGAGCAAAAAAAAAAGAAAAAAGTCATGCCCTTCTTTTCACGCTTATTTGCCTATTTCATTCCAAAGCACCTTATTCACAGAGAAATTACTCACCAAAAAGCCCCACTCAATCTACACTTTTTTAAAAACTGTGTGTTGAAAAATAATTTCGAAAAAACTCCTATTTTAAATCTAAGTGAATAATAATATTTAATATTTCATACTCTGATAACTCAAAAACTATGAATGATAAATACATCATGTTATATATTTTTAAAAAGGTCTCTCTAAGGGCTCTTTAACTTTCCACAAATATATAGGGTGTTCCATTAAAAAAAAGTAACATTGATATGTCCAAATTTTTTGTGACACTCTGTATAATATTTTCTTGTTTTTATAAAAATACGTTTCATTTTCTATAAGTTGGTGAAAAAATCAGGTCCGTAGCTTAAAAAAATAAAGTTACCTACAGGGGTGGTCAAAATCTAATCAATAACCCTGTACATCTTACATGAAAAATAGAAGAACATTTAGAAAATAATCAACAACAAACCATATAAAAATTTCAAAGTTATACATAAAAAGCCGCATCAGTGATAAAAGCATCATACACAGGGCCGTATTATCCATTAGTTTGACTAGGCTACAGCCTAGGGCGCCATGAAAAAATAGGCGCCAGACAGGGGACTAATAGGCGGTAGATAGGGAAGTTTTTAAATAAGTTTAGGTTGAGTGGGGATTTTGGTGACTAATTTCTCTGTGAATAAGGTGCTTTAGAATGAAATAGGCGCAAAAAGGAGCAAATGACCTTTTTTTCTTTTGGGTCATAAAATTTTATTTGGGGTTGTGAAGTAAGGCGCCTGGCACTCATGATAGGCGCTAGGGAGGAAAGTACCTTTTTTGTTCTTTAAAAATTTTTTGGTGGAAAATTGGCGCTAGCCTAGGGCGCCTCAAACAGTTAATACGGCCCTGATCATACACACATCACAGATCAAGAACTCTCATTTGATGTATGAACCGCAGCAATGAGGAATTAAAAAATTGACACCAAGCTCGCTTGCACCTCTAATGACTTCCATTTTGATTGAGGAGCTTGCGTTCAAAAGCGGCTATATCCATTTTTTTGCCGATATGCTGTTTTTGCGATTTTCGGCTAAGTTACACAAGATCTATTAACCGCCACGATCATTTCCGTAAAAATTCTACTATGAAGCAAGCTCGGAAGCAAGTCAGTCAAATTTGTTATGGCTGGTAACTACTCTTTGTTTAATTTGGGTTTTAAGACTAGGATGCCTAATATTTTGTCTGAAATTTAGTATCGTGTTATCAAAAGTGCTTTTGCTTCTAGCCGAGACACAAACCCAAAATATTTTCAAAACTTTTGATCTAGCTTTATCTGCTGATTGACCGAATTGCAACACTGCTGCTTCTTAATTTGAATTCCTGTAGTAAATTCTTTGCCGCCATTCTTTTTTTTTGTGTTTTACATTTACATTTACATATCCCTGAGTGAATATTAAAACGGTTGGGTGAGATGAGATACTTTTTGTGGTATTTTTAAGAAAAATAATGCTTCTTATGCAATTTTATCGGCAAGAAACCGTGATTTAAAAAAATCCTGCACTTGCCTGGTCCTCCCCCCGCACCCCTGGAATTTCATCCAAACGGCGCCCATGAATTGAGGTAAGGTCTTAATATTTTTACTAAACTATGATGGTTTTGATATTTTTGACTTAATTGTACTGTAAGCATAAAAAAACACAAATTAACTATGTTCTATCGGATAGTTTAAAGTTTAATAAGAATAAAATATGTCCGTCGGATAATAAGTTTTTGAAAAATTATGTTACTTGGATAACTAAATTGTTGTCCGTAAAACAATTTAATTGGGAAATGTTAACATGGCTTAATAATTGACAAGTAGTTAGCTCTATTGGTTGTGATCCTGCTTTTTGATCCCGATGTTGTGGGTTCGAACTATGCGTACAGGGTTTTCATTTAAATTTTGCCACTCACTTTAAACTATAACCAAGGAGGATAGGAAAAAACGTCCCTCATAAAAGTTTCATACTTTTTCATCTATTATCTCTGGCGCATAAAAAAATAAACAAATGAACATCAAAAACTCAAGAAAAAATGAAGAGGTTAACCTTTGTAAGACTCTGTATATTATATCACCATTAAAAAGATCTTTTAAATATCTTTACAAAAATACCAGATTTGATACACCTGTTTTTAATAGTTTCCGAAATATGACCCTTAAATCTAAAAAGTAGGAGATATAATTTTTATTATACCTACCTCGGCAGTAACGTGCGACTGTAAATGTAATGAAAATTATACCCAGATTTAAATGGCCATATTTCCAAATCTATTAAATATCGATAAATCAAATAGGTATTTTTAAAAAGCTATTTAAAAATATTTTTAAAAATGAAATAATAAACAGGGTCTTCCATTTAAAAAAGTGTACCTCTTCATTTTCTTGAGTTTCTGATGATAATTTTTTCTTTTTTTTTATGCTCCAGAGATAATAGATGAAAGAGTATGAAACTTTTATACAGGACGTTTTTCCTATCCTCCTTGGTTAATGTTAAAATTGAGTGGAAAGTATAAATGAAAACCCTGTATATGAGATATACCTAATGAAGATTTTTCTGGTTTTATCGTTGAAACTCTTCAAAGTGCTCTGCTTATTGCAGATTACAATTAAGGAAGTAATTACCCATTGTTTAAAATAAATATTACAAAAAAAAGTATATAAAAATTTGAAAAATTTTAAACATGGACAAAACAAGTTGATGGACCTAGCATAAACGCTTAAGATATACTTAGTGAATGGTATAAATATAACCAAACCATAAGAATTCCTTTTAGAACCTCATTGTCTTTTGTCCTGTCTACAATATTTTGCTAAAGCAACAACTATTAAAAATCATTATACAGGGTGTTTCAAAAAACATGGACCATCGCTCGTATGGCAATTCTTAACTAAAAAATAATAAAAAAGTCATATGCACATGGGTCCGGAAACGCATGGTTTCCAATATACAGGGAGTTAAAGTTTCAATTTTTTCAAATTACTTAAAAACCACTTAACCGATTTTATTGAAACTTGAAACTTTAAAGTGTATTAATAAGGTGGATAGTATTAAGTAAAAATCTGCTTACAGCTGCGTCAGTGGCGTGCGTACGGGGTAACTGTAAAAATGTATTTAGAGAAAAATTATATGCGCCACTGACTTTTGCCTATTTTGATGCCATAAGCCACAAAAGTTACCTCTTTGTATTTTTCGTTTAGAGTTTTCCTTAGCGGATATGGTTAATTTTATAAAAATGTGCAAACTACCCATTCGGCGGCGTAACGAAAAAAGTAATCGTAAAGACACAATGATTATTTAAAACTCTTATTTTGTACAATGCACAATTGACTTAAAGCTAAAGAAAGCATAGGAATTTTTTTATGATTTTTGTAAAGAATTACCCACGAGCGATGGTCCATGTTTTTGAAACACCACGTATAAATGATGATTTGGCACACGAATCATTTTATTTTTTAAAAATATTAGTATTTAGAAAAGCTTGGTAATTTTATGCTAAAATTGCTAAAAATACAAATCGCTTTTTAGTTAATATCAAAGCAAATTCAGCCGTTAATAATTTAAACTGATCCTTGATGTGCAAAAACGTAAATGCAATTAAAATTTACCCAATATTTATTTGTGCATATAATCAAAATAACAAAGCGTGTTCATTAAAAATTTGTTGATTTTTCTACCTTTTCATGTATTCATAATGCAATTTTTTTATTTACTAAAAAATGCTGGGGCATTGACGTATGTGAATGTAGATTTTAAAGCCGGTCCCAGACACTACGTACTTTGGCCACAATTTTCAAGTTCGTGTTGACTTTCCATACCACTTTGTACTTGGCAAATAGCAAATGTTCAGCAAAGTCTCGATTATTGGTTTTTAAAATGGACATACGATCAAGCCGTTCTTTAATATTATACAGGGTGTTCCGTAATTAATTGGACATAGGTTAATGAAGAATACCTGACATGAAATTAAGTGTTTGAGGTTAATATCCCTTAGCAAAATGTTATTGGATTTCGTTCTACAGGGTTTTAAAACTAATTTTTACCAAACATTTAGTGAAATATCTCGGAATTCACTAGAAAGATTAAGGTGAAATTTGGTATACTTTTATTATTTGGGATTACCAACACGAATATGATATCTATTTTGTCATTATCACTAGATGGCGCCACATACAATAACATTGATTGATTAAAATGGTCATAACTTTTTGACCTCCCTGTATGCACATTTGCGAGTAGAAATAATAAAACAGCATTTAATTTTGGTTAAAAAAGATATACTTCTTTGATTTCCACAAAATAGACCGTTTTCGAAATAAACGACTTTTTATTAGGTTGCGCACGACCACTCTAAAATTTAATTAACAACGATAAAGTTAGAAAGGCTGTTTTATAATCTTTTAGAACAAGATTTAATAGACGGAATAGTCATGTTTGGGCTCAAGAGAACCCCCGTGCTAGTAGTCAAGTTAAACGTTCTGGGCGTTCATCCGTAAATGTGTGGTGTGAAATTTTAAATAACAGGTTAATAGGACCCATATTTTTTAATGGTTTTTTAGAGATGTTGTTTATAATTTGCCAGACAATAATAAAGTTTTGTGGCAACAAGATGGTGCTCCTTACCATAATATCGGTCTTGTAACTCGTTTCCTAAATGACATATTTCCCGTCTAGCTTGGAAGATGATTTGGCAGTATAAGATGGCTCGCTAATAGCCCAGATTTGACAGTTATGGACTCATTTCTGTGGGGTTACCTCAAAGGAAAATTGGACCAGATAGTACCCGAGGAAATGACATGTAAAAACATCCAACGTTGTATAACAGAAGAGATTGCGGCACTAAACACTAATAATTATTATAATATATGATATAATCAAAGGTCACAGTCAGCCAAAAGGCTGCAATAGAGAGACAAAAAAGCATCTATTTAAAATGTATCGAAGTGGATGGGGGCCATGTAGAACATTTAGCAGTTTATTATTATATTTATTTTTGATTTTCATATTAGTATGTAGTAGTTAATAGTACTATATACATATATATATATATATATATATATACCTAGATAATACATAGATGTTTAAACACTCTTTGTAATTATTATTGTGTCATTATTTGTAATTTTAAACTCTGATAGCTCAAAAAATATGAAAGATAAATACATCATGTTATATATATTTTTTAAAAAGGTCTCTTTAAGGGCTCTTTAAATGTAAAATTTATTGGCAATTAAGTGTTTATTTAGGGTTGACTTTTTAATGCGTATAAGATGTTGGCATAATATTGCCACCAATTGCCAATGCTTTACCATCAATGCCAATATGAAAAATGTACATTGCCGGCAAATAGTGTTTGCTGGGGTGGCTTTAGTGAAGCGGTTATTAGTATGGTAAAATATCGGAAAAAGAAAACATCGAACAATATTGACTTTGTCTAATAGTCTGTTTGTTATTTGTTTAAGGAAAGAGAACAGTTGGTGTCTAATAAATGTTAGTAATTAACTGAGTTTGTAATATATTTCTATTATGATTACTTCTAAGTATCACTTAAAGTGGATTTTTTCTTAAAAACAAAGCAAGATACGAAGAAAATACGAAAGACTAAAAAGTTGAATTAATAATTACTTAATCGAAAAAAACATAAGAACTTTATAGAAAGTCAGTGGCGTACTTTTATTCTTAATAATATAAGCTGTGGTGTCCACTGAGACGCCACTGTATCCAATGATCTTAATCTAGGTAGAGCCTAATACAGTGAATAGGGGTACTAAATTTTAACTAAATTAGTTAAAGCGTTTTTAAAATATTTAAAAAATATTGACTTCTTTTTTAATTTTAATACTCTGTATCTTAGAAATAAAACAAGTCCAACATATGTTCATGAAAACTTTTTTCATAAAAAGACATAAGAAATTAATACCTTCAGTTTTGTAACGTGGTTAGAAAACACCTAGTATAAATACTTTATTATCGTACCCAATGCTGGGAAAACATACCGGGTGTTGCTCCGCCAAGCGGGACATAGGGAATCCCATGTAAATTTTGAAGTAGTCAAATATTGGCTCACCTAATTATTTTAGAAAAAAATGCTATTAGGATTTATTAAAGAGCACAATAAGTTCCACTTAAAATGAAAATTTGAGCATTTTTCAACCAACCAGTAAAGAGTAAACTGCTTAAATACTTCTGCAACGTAGTTTCTCATTATGCACCCTGTACTCTAGAAATCAATAATAAAAACACCATATCGATTTATCAGTGACAATTTATTTATAATGTCATTGCCAAAACTGAACAATTTTATACGGGACTTTCAAAAAGAATCCTCGCATTTCATTTTAGTTTACAGCTAGTTCCAACACATGCACTCACAGTTACGCAAGACAATAAATCAAATTTGTCTACATTTAGTCATCAGTTTATGACGAAAATATCAGGATTTAATCAAATGTTCAAATATTCCTCCATTAACTGCCAGACAATAACCCAAATAATTATAAAACTAATTTCTTACGTTGGCTAATTGGTACATCGATATTCTGGCACATTCAGCGGAAATAGCATTCCTTAGCTGGTCTAAATTTTCATATTTTTTATTGGTATAAAGCTTAGTTTCTAAATGTCCCTATAGAAAAAATCGTTTGGCGAAAGATCCGGGGACCTGGCTGGCCAAGATATTGCGTGGTTCGCGCCTATGATGTCGTTATTAAATGCGTTGTTCAAGTATTCGCGCACAGCTCTGGTACTGTGTGCTGGGCAGCCATCCATTTAATACCAAATCTCCTGATTTTACGAGCAAGGTTGGTGGTGTGGTCTTATCCAGTAATGTCCTCCAGTTTTCTCGTGCTAATGTTTCCTTCGGCCTCCTCTACACAAAGTATCACTTCTAAATCCCTCACGTTTTGTACAATTTGTCTCTGTTTTTAACGTCGATTTTCTTTACATTTGCAATTATTGATTACTGTGCCTGTAGTTTCATTTTTTTTATCGTCCGTTCTATTGTTGATTTACTTGGTATTGGCCTATTAGGAAAATAGGCTGCAAATATGTCCGCTACTCTTCGATAACTATTTCCCTGATAAAACCATTTTATAATAGTGATTTTTTCTTGATTTAAGTAATTCATTATTTAAAAATGATGTGACATTGAACTGACAACTTGAGAGTAAGAGGTTAAATATATTTTCTGGTATTTTATTATAAACTTCTAATAATACAGGGAGCGTAAGAAGATAGGAGATTCATAACTTATTTTAGCATTTATCTTTTAGCTGGCGAACTGAGAATAGCTGGAATTTGTACACTGGGTACAACTTTTCATACTCTTTAAAAAATCCTTATAATATTTTCTTCTAAAATAATTAGGGGAGCCAATATTGGACCACTTCAAAATTTACATGGGATTCCCTATGTCCCGCTCGACGGAGCAATACCCGGTATATGTATATTATTTTCTTCACTTTTATATAAAACTTTGAACACAATTTATTTCAAATAAAATTTTCACCATCCAACTTTATTTTATTCTACTAGCATTAATACAAAATGAAATGTCAATGCGTGTATGCTAAATCGCCCAAGGAATGACATCCTATAACCAAATGCAAAATAAACTATAACATCGAATCAAATTTATGAGGGTGGCTGTACACACGAATAAGTGCTATCGGGGGTGAGGGAAAATATAGGTCTTTTCTAAAGGGGAGGATTGCTTGCCAACCGTAACGGCCTCGTGGACTAAAGAATTCAATCAGGGGCGTATCATATAGGTAACAGAGAAAATAAGTAATTATAATATTTAAAGTTTCATAATTAATTCAATAAGCAAAAATAAACTTTAAAAAATTTGTTTTTGAAATAAGTAAAAAGAAATACTTTCTGTGGCGAGGTCGTAGTGTTGTTTGAAGATTAAACAACGGTCGTAGTTAGCACTGGCACACACTTGTATACGGTATAAGCAGGGCCGTATTATCCATTAGGCTGACTAGGCTACAGCCTAGGGCGCCATGGAAAAATAGGCGCCAGACAGGGGAGTGATAGGCGCTACACAGGGGAGTTTTTAAAAATGTTTAGGTCAAGTGGGGATTTTTGGTGATTAATTTCTCTGTGAATAAGGTGCTTTGGAAGGAAATAGGCGTGAAAAAGGAGTTGTTGTTATCAAATTTTATTAAGGCGCTACGGAGGCTTTTTGCTCTTCAAAAATTTATTGGCGCTCCAGGAATTCTAGCCTAGGGCGCCCCAAACAGTTAATACGGCCCTGGGTATAAGCAATAGTTAATGGTATATTGGCCAGTAATGCAATATACAAAACGAGCACCATTAGTTACACTTGTTTACATGCCGGTATTCCCGTTAGACTATCTCTTTTCCACGCATTATCTATATGTATAATTGACTGGCTGACTCTGTGTATGTTTGTTTCTATGTATGTCACACTTCTTACTAAATTTTATTGGCAATTTGCTTAAAAATAACAAATAAAGGTAGTTTTTTCCTACAGAAAAATCATGTTGTTAAGGTATTTGCGAATCCCGTATACAACATCAAAATTTTGTCTGCGAAATCCATATTTTTTTAAGAGACGATTTTTTTTTATAATGAATTTTTGTTTTCACAAAATTATTATTTTTTTGTTCATTTCTGCCCTTGTAAATCCTATCCAAGAACAGCATGAAGATTTGGAAGTAAATTACATTGAATAATTTAAAATAATAATATGCAGACTGTCCACGGATGGGTTTTACTAGCGGACAAATGGCTACAAAATTTCATTTTACGAAAAAAGTAATTATTTATAAACATTTTTGCTTGTGAAAGTTTGAAGTTTGTAAACTGGGTTTGCAAAAACTTGAAATTAATGCTTTTTCTTTAAGAGAAAACTACCTTTATTTTTAATTTTTTAGCGAAATGGTATTTGGAAAATTTATTTAGAATAATGAAGGGTCGCGGCGAATAACGATCAGAGTCCAATTGGCATATTTTGTCAGTATTTGCATTTTAATATTTTAAGTCGGATATTGTTAATGTAGATATTAAAGATAAAACAATTTTTTTTTATATTTTATCGAATACAAGATAAAACTTAATTTTATTCTATAGAGAAGCCAAATAATATTTTGTTTAAACGTAATCTCCCCGAAAACAAATAAATCATAAAATTTAAACCTTATGTTGCAAAAATTCGACCAATATGAATTATGATTTTTTTTCTTGTCAGCGCGTGGAACATAAGCTTTCTTAGGCGACACGTTGTATCTTTAAATTTTGTTTTTCGAGGCCTACGAACTTTCCTTGCCGTAATTATCAATTTTTGTATTATATTAAGTACTAGCTATTTAAAGGTGCTTTTATTTTAATATTGGCAAAGAATGGACTCTGATCGTTATTCGCCGCCACCCTTATAATGTATGTAATCGACAAAAATAATAAAACAAAATTTGAACTCCGTAATATGGCTAAAACGCCTTAATGACTTTGTTTACAGCTGAAAAATTTTGTTCTGTAGGAATTTGGAAAAGCAGGTGTTTGAAAAGCAAATTATAAAGGTTTTTTATGTCATTTTATCATAAAAATTTAAAATAAATAATTTTTTATAACTGCAAAATCAGTTATATGAAACTTTTTGATACCTATGTAATATTAATAAAGTCATTCAAAATGCAATTCCTAATACATTTTCTTAATAATATTTTGCTTAAAAATGATAATTAAAGGTCCTTTCTTCCACAACCAATCCCATTCATAGTTATGCTGACGATAGTACCCTTCACTCCACTTTTTAGGTTCCCAAACCAATCTCTCAACCCGACTTGGAAAGCAAGCGCAGGGCGATGCAGATATCTCTTTCACAGGATCTCAATTTGATATTGGATTGGGGCGCCAAAAATTTCGTTCAATTTAATGCATCCAAAACACAATTATGTTCCTTGTCGCGAAAAAATCATCAAACACTCATCCTTCGCTTATGAGTGGCCAGGTTTTGCAGAGCGGGGACACATTTAACCTTGTGGGCGTCACATTTGAGAATAACCTTAACTGGCATAAACACATTGTATCTATAGCCACCGCGGCTTCAAAAAAGCTTGGATTTCTTTTCCGAGCCAAAAAGTATTTTTCTCCTTCCAATTTATACACTTTATATGTGTCCCAAATTCGACCCTCCTTGGAATATTGTTCTCATGTCTGGGGAATGGCATCCCCTACAACCCTCAGCATTCTTGATGCCATTCAAAGAAGGGCTGTTCGTCTTATTAATGATCCTTTTTTTTTTTTTTTTTTCACCCTTTCGGGGTCATCCCACCCAGGTCCGACGACCGCCCCCCTAGGTGGTGCACTGCAGCCTGAAGGCTTATTGTACCTTGACCCCTACTCCTTCTCATTCACACACCATTCATTCCATAACTTGGATGGTTGTTGCTCGGTCCGCATCCCCGAGCAGAAACACCGTGTGCCGTTGCCCAAAACACCGCTGTCGCCGGACACCCATCCAAATTATGGGCGCGCATTCCACTGCTTAACTCCGGAGATCGACGCTCGCCGATACAACCGAAGCCGCCACAAGCGCGCGGGGTTATCTTACTTGGAAGTTCAAAAATGATCCTTTACTTACTCAAAGACTTCCTTCCCTTGCCCATCGTCGAGCTGTGGGAGATCTATCGCTCTTCTATAGATACTTTTACGGCTTCTGCTCCGACGAATTATCCAGTATAGTCCCTCCTCTTGCAGCTCCCAACAGAGAAACTCGTGGTGCCGCGCATATGCTTCCCTATACGGTTCAGTTGGACAGGCCTCGAACTTCCCATTTCGTTCGTTCTTTTATCCCTAGAGTTTCTAGACTGTGGAACCTACTGCCAGCGGAGATCTTTCCTTCTCCCCCAAATCAAGTTTTTAAGTCCCGTGTTAACAAACTCCCTCTGACCTCGCTTAAGACACCCACGGTACGTTAGTATTTAGGCTTTCAGCCTTCGTGGATTGTCCAAAGATAAAAAAGGTAGTTTACTCTTTGAGAAAAATTAAAATTTTGAAGTTTATGCGTACCTTGTGGAAAAAAAAACAACTTTTTCTTCTTAAATCATATTTTTTCACAAGCAAAAATTTTTATAAAGAATGATTTTTATTCGAAAAATAAAATTTTTGATCCATTTGTCCTTTGCAAACCCCATCCGTGGACAGTCTCTATAACACCTTTTATATTATTATTTTAAATTATAAATACAACAAAAACAAGTAAAATTTGATACCCAATGGTTTTTATTTTATTTTCCCCAAAGGTCAAATCTGTTCTGTAACATTGGTATTTGTATTTGCTATTAGTAGTCAAATAAATCAGACGAAGCTTGTGCTCCTTAATATAAAAATCATGAATCGAGTTTAAAAGACCAGACGTTTTCACCTTTTTTTGTATTACCATAAAGTAACATATCTACGGATAAGAGAAATCATGGCATGCTAAAATTTTCGTACCGCTTTTGCGGCAGGCTTGGCGGCAGGCTTGTCATTTTTCCAGTTTACACTTTAAATGCGTCGGTCGAAGCCTCGCCTCGTGTAACATCAGCGGTGGGGAGACACGTAAGCTTACTGAAATGACTAACTGGCGGTATTTCAACGAGAAACGAATAAAATTATATTGGGAGTTTTCGCATGACCTGTCCTTAAATCGGCTATTCCATGATAACTCTTATAATTTCCTTACTCTATGGTATTACCATACAATAATTATAATACAAAAATTAATTTGATGTCATTCAGAAAGTGTTTGTTTCAAAACGCTGCACACCACAGTATATTTGTAAAGCTGTCTGGTCGATCTTATTAATGGTGATATAATATACAGGGCGCTTTATTTAACAAAATCATAGTTTCTTTTTGTGACTTATGTCTTAAGGGATAATAAAAATATGATAACTGATGAAAAAACTACAGAAATAACTTAATAAAGTAGTATTTAAATTTATTTTGTAGGATTAAAATAAAAAAGTTTAGAGGTGTAAATTTGGCGCTAATTTAACGGCTACAAAATAGCAAAAACTGCGAATATATATATCTTTATGCTTTTTTCAAAACTAAGCTTACTGAATTTGCCAAAACAAAGCAAAAAGTGCAAATCTGCGCTATTTTTTTAAATAAAAAATAATAAATTGCTTGACATCAAATAATAAAAAAACCTTTAAATGTTCTTATTAAAAATATTCTTGTATTTGGGGCCTCCATCATAAAAGACTGATACACTATTTTTTTTTTTTGTACAACTTCTTGCAATTTAAGGAAATTGCAACTGATAAAACTGCCTATACTACTATTTGTTTTTTCTTTTTTAATGCGATAAATTTTATTGATACGTGGACATAAAAATTCTACAATTTTAGGATAAGGTAATTTGGCCAATTTACTATTATTTTACAAAAACTGCAGTAAAAAAATGCAAAATTAGATTTTTGTACACAGATTGCGGCAATGTGCGCTGCTGGCTATATCTAACTTAACCAATGTACCGAAACAACTGCTTGCTCTTATCTCCTGTTCTTTCAGATACGTTTTCTCCATGGGAATTAGTGGAAATCCAAACAATAAATCTTTAATTAAACTAAAGGGCATGATTTTGTAATCAGTAGAAGTAGAAAGTTTTTTTTTGATAATGTGTATTCCAGTTTAAATTAAAATATTTATGTTCCCTAAAATCTAAGCTAAGCTAATGAAAATTGGGACTAACGATCCTAAAACTGACAAAAAAATTTAAATACCATGTTTTTTCAAAATTTAATCATAAATAGTTATAAATTTTAAATGATTGTTAGTCTGGAACGGCTTGGCTGATTCTTAAAAACAATCCCAAGCAGCAAGCTGACGTTATTATGACGTCATTTTATAGTAATTTTTGGTCATAGGACGTCATCAGACCAAAATTATAACGTGATTTTAACGTCATTTTAATGACGTGTTTTTGACGGCGTTAAGGTGACGGCTTTTCGATGTCATTTTTCGACTTATTAGCTCATAAAAATCTAATGACGTCATGCTTAGAAAATCCGCCCGAAAAATGTTGTGACATTAAATGATTCATGTCAAAATCCGACCGAAATATCATATGACAAAAAAAGACTAATAATTTTACAAAATTGAAATAGGAAAAACTCTACCGTTAGATGTCGTAATGGACAATAAACTACTACGTTTATTCAACATCCTCGCTTTTTATCGCCTACACCGTACCGATGACACCAAAATAGTTCGAGACTGGTCTGCGGTTGATTAGCTCTGAAAGAAATATCTTCGGCTAGTGTTAAAATCTGCGTCTCCAGGTTGGACATTGTCCCGAGAGATGCGACCTTGCAGTGCAAAAAAATTGCCAGCAAGAAGGAGTTTTTTCCCATTTCAATTTTCAAATAAAAGATTGTATCATTTTAGCTTTAGAAAAAAGTATATGCGTCAATTTTTCATCATCTTTAAGACATCATTAACGGGACGTCTTTTGTCTGTGACTTAGGGAGGCCAATTTAACGTTATTTAGTCGTCATCTTATGACGTCTTTGCTAACCAAATGTGACCCAAAATGACTAAAAAGAGACGTCAATAAGACGTCAGCTTGCTGCTTGGGAAAGTGGTGTTAAATAGATTATCAAATGGCCTTTAAAATAATGTGATACGTAACCCCCTTTCAATAAAAAAAAATATATTGCTAGTGCCCCCTTGGCCTTATATAATTCGGTTTTTTGCAGTTTGACCTAAGTTTGGACTTCGTGTTTAGCGACAAAAAATATGTCAAAAATCTTTGTTCGGTACCCAGCACAGACCACTGTGTGATGGTACGAAGTTCGAGTAAAAGGTGAACTTCACCCTTCACCTATCTGTTTACCGCTAGAAACTGTTTTATTATAGAGAGATATGGGTGGTGCTGTAACGTCATGCGGTATTAACGTAAGCGCTATTATGACAGTTAAATTATGCGCGATTCGATATTTACCGTCGCTGGTGGTAATAATGTTACCGCATGGAGTAATTTGCGGGCTGATAACGCCGTTTAGACTTCGTGTTTAGTGACAAAAATATGTCAAAAATCTTTGTTCGGTACCCAGCACAGACCACTGTGTGATGGTACGAAGTTCGAGTAAAGGTGAACTTCACCCTCTTCACCTATCTGTTTACCGCATAGAAACTGTTTTACAATGAGAGATATGGGTGGTGCTGTAACGTCATGCGGTATTAACGTAAGCGCTATTATGACAGTTAAGTTATGCGCGATTCGATTTTTACCGTCGCTGGTGGTAATAACGTTACCGCATGGAATAATTTGCGGGCTGATAACGCCGGTGTGCTATTTAAAATAGCGGATAGAATTGCCATGCGCACAATATTTTTCTTTGTTAATTTTTAAAGGTTTTATTATTTATTTCGACGATTTCTACAAATATTTGTCTAAAAGAGCCACAGAGTAAAGTTAAACTACTAACCTTTGATAAAGCCTTGTTTTTTTATTTTGGTATAAATGTCGCAGGTGGAAAAAAAACGAAAATGTTAATAGCGGGTCCTCATGTGGCGTTCTAAACGCCGGCGTAACGACGTTCAAAGCTATGATTGGTTAAAACAATCCACGTGAATAGCGCGACGCCACGTTTATTTGGCTGTCAAAAGAACGCCGGACGTACGCCGAAAAGTTGAATTATTTTAACTTTCCAGCGTTAACGCGGCGTGGCTTGTGTCACTTCTGTCATTTTTGTTGTTGCAACATAGTTGACTGGTGATGTTTTCTATATTCATATTCACGTACTGTACATATTAGATCTCGATTAAAAACCTACTATATTGAAAGTAAATATTTCTATCAAAACAGCTGATTACACCAGTTTACGCGTTGATTTCAAATGCGCGTCATTGGGACGTTACGTCAAAACGCGCGCAACAACGTTGTCACGCGATACGCGGCATTCGGCGCTACATGAGGACTCGCCTTAAGATTCTCGGCCTACAATGTCTTAGTCAAAATTCATTTGGAAAAGTGGAAAAATATACAGTAAAATGTGTTTAAAATAACGGAAAAAACTTTAGTATTCGCATATTAAAGGATTATTTGTTTTTGAGTTTGTAAATCCGCAGACAGGTGTAATTAACCGTTCGTAGGCGGTATTTAAATAGCGCCTTACGTAAATAACGAACGTAGGTGGTAACCAAAGTACCCATATCTCTCTAATGAAAATTGTATTTAAACCAAGGTATCAATGAGGAGTTGCTTAAAAAATTATGGTCAAGACTAAAATAAATTAAAACATATATATATATATATATATATATATATATATATATATATATATATATATATATATATATATATATATATATATTTTACATAAGTACATACTGATACTAGTTAATAAAAATTTATAATTATTTCAAGATGAAGTAAAAAAATTAATAATTTTTTTACAGTTTCATTTATAAAATTAAAGAAAAATATAACAGTAATATATTACTGTCATATAGAAAAAAATTGACTTTATACAGGGTAGTACCTTTATTTTTACGCGAGTAAAATTACAATTGGGCCTATAATAGTGATTATACTATATTATTTTTAAAACAAGAGATATGTTAGTATTTTATTTTTTATTATTAATTATTATTTGTCGTTAGAATTATACTTTTTAAATTTAATTTTTAATACGTAATTAGTTGTCTTTCTTACTAAAAACTTTTTTCCTTAATTTTCAATCATTGCTTGATGTAAGTCACAACTTCACAAGTTTTTGCGTATAGGTTAAGAACTTAAGAATCTCCGTCTCTAAGTTATGTTTGATACCAAAGAATACAAATTCATAGAACCTCACAAGTAAGATTTCAGCGTACCCTAAAATTGTATAACCTACCTTGACCACCAGATAGCAAAAGTAGTCCAATCGACCAATAGAAACTCGACATGGGCATCGACCAATTTTCTGATTGGTCCGGTGCTAACTTTCGCTATCTGGTGGTCAGGGTAGGTACTAAAACTTTAGGGTACGCTGAAATCACACTTCGGAGGTTCTATGGATTTGTATTCTTTGTTGATACTCAAGGTTAGTTTATATTTATAAGGTTGCGACATATCCTCAACTTTTAAGCGGTTCAAGGTCGGGGATGCAAGGAAGGACACTCCACGGAGAAAAGTTGGCAAGACCAAAGTCGGTCTATATAAGGTCACGACATTCGGCCATGGTATGCTTTGACGTGTTATGACGTCACATCTCCCATTTCTCGGCCATGTTGTTTAGTGCCGGAGATACACAGTTTATTGTATTAGTAGAATAACCGTTTAAACAACAGTTTTTAATTGTTTTTAAGTTATAAATTCTTTCACTTTAAATAAAAAACATTTGGAATTACATCTTTCAACAAATATCACTTCCAAAACAATGCAAAATGAAATGCGCAAATTCTAGACGCCACTGGATTGATGTTCAACTTTGATTTTTTACCCAGTCTTGCCAACTTTTCTCCGAGAAGTGCCCTTCTTTGCGTCCCCGACCTCGAACCGCCTAAAAGTTGAGGATATGTCGCAACCTTATAAATATAAACTAACCTTGGGCAAGACTCGGTAAAATTAAAGCTAATGATCAATCCAGTGGCGTCTAGAATTTGCGCATTTCATTTTGCATTGCTTTGGTAGTGATATTTGTTGAAAGATGTAATTCCAAATGTTTTTTATTTAAAGTAAAAGAATTTACAACTTAATAATAATTAAAAACTGCACTGAGAGAAATTTCTAGCAACCATAATTAAAGTTTTAATAATCATAACTAAATTATCTCAGTTAAATAGGGGACAGATAAGATCAGTTAATGTCATAATTAAAGTTGACTTTCTACTTCCAAATTAGTTACTATAACTAAGTCGGCTTAATAACCGAAAAATATCTGATATGTTAGCGACCATTATTTGGCATTGGTAGTGTGGTTATTAAAGTCGTCTAGTTACCGCTGTTAGTCCATGACATTATGGTAATTAAGTCATTTACTTTTTACTGCTCAATGGACTTAGTTGTGACTGATATTCAATCTTATTATCAGTATTACTATATCAATATTATGGTAATACCTAAGCTTTAATTAAAGTAGCAAAAAATGTAGCTTGCTGGAATATACAGGGTGTCCGGAAAGGTGAGGTCAAAAATGATAGGGGTGGTAGAGTGAGCCAAAATAATGTTAGTACTTCATATAAAAAGAAGTTCTATCGCGCTTCCTTAGGGAGTTATGAGGTTTAAAGTTAGAATATAAAAATAGTATTTCATTAATAACTTTTGAACGGTTGCCACAATAATAATGATATTTAGGCATTTAAATTAACTCGTACCAATGCTTTTTTCCATAGGCAAATGATGCGTCGTAAGTCATAATTATACAGGGTGAGACGAATTTTTCGTTTATTTAATGCATTTCTTACAGAGGTAAAATTACATTTTGGTTTGACCGTATAATTTCTCTATCAGTTTTGTACAAAAAGGTATACTTTATTTAAATTGATACCGTGAACCGTTTTTCATATAAACGCATTTTAAATCCAGACATACCCCCATTTTGTATGTAATAAAAAATCAATTTTTTGAGAAAATTATTAAAATATGGTAAAATTTTTAAAAAACAGTCTTTATTTGTGTTATAAAGTTTCAAAGGCCTTTAAACACCATTTTTAACCACATTTTAATATTTTCCTCAAAAATGGATTTTTTTGTTATATACAAAATAGGGGTATGTCTGGTTTTTAAAATGCGATTTTATGAAGAATGGTCCAAGATATCGATTTACATAAGGTATACCTTTTTGTACAAAAATGATGAAGGAATTAAACGGTCAAACCAAAATGTCAAATTTTTAATCTCTGTAAAATATGCATATAATAAACGAAAAAATTCGTCTTACCCTGTATAATTATGAATTGCTGCGCTATTATTTGCCTTTGGAAAAAACAGTGGTATGAGTTTATTTAAATGCCCAAATATAATTATTATTGGGGCAACCGTTTAAAAGTTATAAATGAAATACATTTTTTTTATTATAACTTTAAACGTCAAAAATTCCCTAAGAAAGCGCGATAGAACTTTTTTTATATGAAGTACTAACATTATTTTGGCTCATCTATCACTTCTACCATTTTTGACCTTACCTTTCGAGACACCCTGTATAAGCCTTAGTTATTGTAGTATATGGTTAGTTCCTGTAGCAAATTAAATTTATAAAATATATATGGTCAAGGGAGTATATGGAGGAGTATTAGGAATTAAAATCTATAAATTTGTATGTATATGTATGTATTACGAGATAAGTGTGATAAGTGGATGAGGTAGGTTTTTTTGGCTTATTATTTTTACCAACGCCATTTGACTGATAAACGAGTAAAAAATATATATTTTTTTAAACCAAATATTTTATTCCGTTTTTTATGTTTGTGGTTTGTTTTAGCGTTGTGCAGTTTAATAATGGCCAACAAACGTACTTTAACGGAATGGGGCTTTAATCAAAGTGCTTTAAAAGCTTTTAAAACTAAGCATTAAAAAGGATTTGCAACTTCCTCATTAATAATGGTAATTATTTATTCTTTTATTTTTGCGATTAAAATTGGGTTACTGGGCGAACCATTTCCTCTTCCGTGGCTGGGCGGGGTAAAACCATGGTAAAGTAAATGTCTAGACATTAAAGTGGGTTCATTACGTTTTGCTTGACAAAATTTGAGCAGTTTCCGAATTTTTATTATAAAATAGGCATTCCAAATAGCACATAAAAAAGCGAAATATTCACGTTTTGCAAAAATATAACTGTTAAATAATTGCCATTTATGACTGAACATTTAAAATTTTAAAAACTTGTGTCCGCAAAACCTATTGAACCTGCTTTAATTTCTGGACATTCACTTTACATCGTCTTTTACCATGGGCTTACCCCGCCCAGCCACGGAACAGGAAAAGGTTCGCCCAGCACACAATTCACTTCGCGGTCTCGAAAGTTTGTTGATTCATAAATAAATAAAAAAAACGATATTTTCTTGCTCCCTTGAAGGGTTTATGTCAGTAACTGCCTCTAGAACAAGTGAGTATTTTTTTTTAATCGAAAAAATAAAAGAATAAATAATTACCAATATTAATTAAGAAGTTGCAAATCTATTTTAATGCTTACCTTTAAAAGCTTCTATAACACTTTGTTTAAAGCCCCATTCCTGTAAAGTACGTTTGTAGGCCATTATAAAACTGCATAACGCTAAACCAAACCTAAAAACATAGAAAAACGAAATAAAATATTTGGTTTTTAAATAAATTAAGATTTTTACACGCGCCATTTTGGAATCAGTCAAATGCCGTCCGTAAAAATAATACGCCAAGAAAAACCTACCATCCCACACCACACGAAGCACAAAACTGAAATCGTTGATCGTTGCGCGTGTTTTGGAAGACTTTCCGTTGACGAGCGCTACCGAAGTATATCGATTTTTAACGATTCATATCTAGCTAAATTACTTTAGTTAAGATTATTAAAGGTGCCTACTTGTAATACCTGAATATCTAATAGTATTAGGAAGGTCTTTGTCTGCCTTTATTAATGGAAACTTTATTTGATGCATTTAATAAACACAAATAATAAACTTAATTACCACAATTAAACCGCAACATAATAGTAAATCTGGTAAGATTTTATTAACACGTAAATGGATTGTAACTAAACCAACTAGTTAGTGTTATGCAGAAATTTATTAACAGTAATACCTTGATTTCAGAAAGACAACTTTAATAGTTCTCGAAAGATCAATTTAATATCATTATTAAAAAAATAGCTATGATACCTAAAAATAAAAGAATGGTTATTAACGAAGCAACTGAAAGGTAGTTTAATTAACTGTTTTCTTTCAGTGTGTTGTGTAAACGGTTGTTCTACTAATACAATAAACTGTATATCTCCGGCACTGAACAACATGGCCGAAAAATGGGAGATGTGATGTCATAACACGTCGAAGCAATATGGCCGAATGTCGTGACCTTATATAGACCGACTTTGGCTGATACTTAAGTCTAATTTTGCTTTCTTTATCATTTTCGTTCTAAAACATCTTGGGTGTTCATGATAACCTTTAAGTAAGTTGTGTTTTTAACACGCTTTTATTAGCTTGGGTTGTAACTATCTATCTATCTATCTATCTATCTATGTAACGGAATCTTTGAGCCTAATTTTCACCAACTTCCAGCGATTCAATTTCTTTGAAACTTTGCACACGTATCAAGGACCGATGACAATGCAATAATTTAAAAACAGTATCCCGTTATCCTGATTAGGACCGCCAGGATAAATTAATTCCTTTACAGATCCTCTGTGTCTCTTGACAAAATTGCGAAGGAATTTTTTTAGTGAATAAACTGAAGCATTTATTTTTAAAAAAACTAATTGATATATCGAACTAAAAAATGAAAAATAAGTAATAGTTTAAAAAAACTAAAAAAACACGCTTTTATATGCAACCGAACTAAAAATTAGAAAATAATTTTTCATTACAAAGAGTTTGTCACTTCAGAATAAAAGCGTGGGGTGCTTAATATATTAAATGTTATAATTATTCTATTTGCAAATATCTATGAGGGAAAAGTTATGAAAAAATAGTAAAATGCACCCCACGCTTTTTACTCTGAAGTGACAAACTCTTGTAATGAAAAATTATTTTCTAATTTTTAGTTCGGTTGCATATAAAAGCGTGTTTTTTAGTTTTTTTAAACTATTATTTATTTAATTGATTAATTTTGTTTAAGTTAATATATTTTACAAGATTATTATATTTACAGTTTGGATAATGCTATCCCTTGCAATTTTCTTAGTTTTTAAACAATATTAATAAGGAGTTCTTTTCTCATAAAGAATTTCTCAAGAATTCTGGAATGCTATTCCCGCGAAATGGAAAACTGAGATGGATCCTTTATTGCACATTCTTTAGATACGGGTTATACTGGTAATGTTAGCGATATATACTTCTTCTGCAAAATTTGTATAATTGTATATGATCAAAACAAAGTCGATTGATGAGATAAGGTCACGACATTCGCCATATTGGCTTGCGCGGCTGTGACGTCAAGTTAGGCCATTTTCGGCCATGTTTGATTTTAGGCAGATCAGTGGCGTAGAATTAAGAAGAAAACAAAAAAGAACTGTATGTTGTAAACAAAATTTATTGGATTATTTTAATAGGCATAACTTACAGAAAAAACATAAATGTGGTTTAAATGTTGAAAATTAAATATTATCAAAGCGACGACAGGACGATGAGGTACCTGGCAGAGCAAAACAATTTTCATGGTTCCGTAAGTCAAAAACCATTTTAAAAACTTTGTATACAGGGTGTCCGCTAATGAATGGTACACAGAAAAACCACAGATTCCTTATGCCAAAATATTAAGATTTAACCAAATATACCTAATATCCAAAAGTTTATAATAAGGAAGATACGGGGGTGACATAGTAAAAAAGAAAACATAAATTTATTTCGATAGTTACTCCCCCCTTTTTAAATATCTTAATAAAACGGTATCTAGGGGTTTTTAAACATTAGCTTTTCAGATCGAATATTAATTTTTGTTTGTAGACGAGAGGGCGATGGGTACACTATTTAAAATTCTCTAAAACTACCCAATTTTTTGTTACTATTCTGTATGTATGTAAACTAGTAAGCTTCTCTATGCTTTCTGCACAAATAAGGTATACTTAGTAAGAATCGGTCTTGACAACCGTTTTTAAGATATTCACGTTTTAGTTGTTCAGTGCACCCGAAAGTATGTACCTTCAATAACATCGTATTAGCTATAATTACAACTGCTCAGATATAAATAGCTGATATCTAAAAACTCCTGGATACCGAGTTTTATTAAAATGTTTAAAACATATCAGAAATTATCGAAATGCATGAATAAAAAATATTTATATCCCTTTAACACCCCGTATCTTCCTTATCATTAACTTTTGGATATAGGTATGTTTGTTTAAATCATAAATGGGTATTTTCGCATAAGAAGTCTGTGGTTTTTCTGTGTACCATTAATTAGCGGACACTCATCTGTATCATATGTATATAAAAACACACAAAATTTTGAAGTGTAGTGAAAGTTAATCTTAATTGCTTAATAATGGCTTTTGATTGTAGTCAAATAGCCAGCTCCCTCCCTTCCGGTCATATGTGCGATTTCGCAACATAAGCTTTTCAGGACTTCGTCGTTGGAAAATCTGGATAGTCGAGCTTTGTAGCTCCCAAAAATTCCTATCTAATTAATATTTTAAAGCTATGAGATGCATAAATTTAGGCCATCTTTCCAAGAACTGCTACTGGTATTGCGCATAACTGGTTTCTTGCTTACATTTTAAGAGTATAAATATCCCATATAACATTTTTGCCGGCAAGGCATTGGCAAAAGGTATCAAATATACATCAAAATGGGCAATTGGCCGTTATTAGGCCACGTGTTGAAGAAAATGTGATGGCATTTATCATTAATAAGTTATGTTGAAAAAATGCGTTTAGGATGATGGCATCCATCATTAACAAGAAAAAGTTAAATGCAGAAGTTGTTCAGTGAAATGTATTTTTTTAGTATTTTTATTGTATCTCTTTATGGTTTTCCAAAATTATAGAATTTAATTTTATATGGGACACCCTGTACATAAACACATATTATGCATGTGCATTATTTATGCATTTTAGTTCCCTGGACGGTAAAAAATGCATTTTATTGTCATTAGGAAAAAAATAATGTAATGCCATCATCTAAAAGGCATATTTTTGCCAAAACATTTTTAATGATGGATGCCATCATCCTAAATGTATTTTTTCAGCATAACTTATTACTGATGGATGCCATCATCCTAAACGCATATTTTTCATCATGATAAATGCCATCACTATTTTCTTCAACACGTGGCCTAATAACGGCCAGTTGCCCATTTAGATGTCTTTTTGATACCTTTTTGCCAATGCCTCCAATGGCTCCTCCTATCTTAGCTATAATTAGGTAATCCTGCTGAGTTGTGTGTATCTCCTTGTTTTTGTGTTTTAGTATGGTAGTATTTATTGTATTTTATAGGCCGATCTCATATAATTGTTGTTTGCAAGAAAAATACTCTATTTATATTATAATAGATAATACATCTTTAATAAGGTAGGTACTTAAATATAATAATTTAAGATTGATATAAATACCTATATGTTAGATTATTGAAAATAAATGTAAATGTGTTGTTATATTGACTAAATAAAATAAATAAATAAATATAATATTCGAATACCGGCAAAATGTTTTCTGAATGCTGTTCAGAATACTGAGTATTCGAATACGACCCAACTCTGACCTATACTTATCATATTTATAAATAAACATAACCAAATTATTGTGTTCTAATAAAAAAATGTAACAAAACTATATACCCAGTGCCGGACGAAGCCCTTTCTGGAAGTGAAGCGAGATTTCGATGTAGTAAAAGATTTGAAGACCAAAAAAAAGTCATCTTTTTTATCTAAACAACTTTTCACACCTACCTTACTTCACTAAAAAAACGGGAAATGACTTAAAAAAGGTCCTCGTCTTTCCAGGTGGAGCCTTTCTATACACAAATTATTAAAATTAAAGTAAAATTTAAAAATGTTTTATTTAAGCAAACATCCTACTTATATTATTTAGAGCAATAAAAATTTTAAGGTAGCAAGGCAGCGTGGCCGAGCGGTCTAAGGCGCTGGTTTTAGGCACCAGTCCGAAAGGGCGTGGGTTCGAATCCCACCGCTGTCAAACTTTTTTATTTTGTTTTTTTTACGTTTTAAATCTGGATTTTTATATTACCGCGATGACAACATAAGGCAGCGTGGCCGAGCGGTCTAAGGCGCTGGTTTTAGGCACCAGTCCGAAAGGGCGTGGGTTCGAATCCCACCGCTGTCACTTTTTGGACAAAATTTAAAAGCTTACGCCTATTACCTATTACATTTAAGCGCCTTAATCGTATTCTTTTAAGGCCTGTCTAGTGCAATATGACGTTTGTTTGCAATATTTTTTGCTGCATGTTTTTGCAGTTAGTATCGTATTTTTTAAAATATTTTTACAATTTATTGAATTAATGATATGAAAAATAGAAAAAAGGTCAGGCTACTACCTGAGTGTTTTAGTGGTTGTCATTATGGATTTCGTTAAAACATTCGCAATGAAGAAAAATATAGGTACAAAGTCGAGAACTTTAAATTTTCCTTTTCTTTATTCCAAGGGTATCTAGATGGAGATTTTTTACCTTTAGAGATCTTTCCCTTCTTTTTAAATCTTTAAGTTGTATTTTACAAACGTAAATTATTTTAAATTAAAAAAAAATAAGTATAATGTAGCAGAAACATGAGAGTAGAAAGCAAGTTACTGTACTAGTTTATTATGCTCCGATATGGTCTAGTGGCTAGGATACCTGGCTTTCACCCAGGAGGCTCGGGTTCGATTCCCGGTATCGGAAAAACTTTTTGTGTTTGACTGAAATATTTTTTTGTAAAAGCAAAATTACATGTCAGAAATTATGTATTTTTGTTCGGGTTTTTAAGTCCTCATAAATATTATTTTAAGTTCCTATAGCATAGATCTTTGTTTAATTATTTATTTTTTAATTAATTTTGCTTGCTTTACAATAAAATCTACAGGGGGAACGATGGGTTAACATCTAATAACCCGGCACCCACGGTACTCTGGTATTTAGGCATATGCCTTCGTGGGATGTCAAAAAGAAATAAAAAAAAATAAATAGGTCTTAATTTTTAATATTTGATTTGCCTGGTGTGGTCATTTTCTATTATAAAAATAATAATTAATTTACAAATTATTAATTAATTAAATATATGTCTTGACAACCTACAATATTATTCCTATTTTTTTTTAATTCAGTCATATTTCCTATCCTTAAACTACAATTAAAGAAAAAACAAATAAGAAAGGTGAATGGATCAAGAATAGGAAATGTTATCGGGCTTTATTGGCAGTTTCTGTGTGTTTTTCTTGCAAATCAGCATAATACAGTGTGTTCGCCTGAGTTCTACTACATAAGGGAATTTTTTTAATTATTAATTTTACGAAAAAAGTTATTCTTTATAATTGCTTTTAAGGTTTTAGACCATGCAGAACTTTTTCTAAAGAATATTTTTTTTTCGTAAAATTAATAATAAAAATATTCCCATATGTAGAGAGCTTAAGCGAACACGCTGTATTTAAATAAATTTGAAAAATGTTAATAAAACATTGTTGTTCAAATGATACATGGAGAGGGGCGTAAATTGAAGGAAAAACGTAAATTGAAGTAAAAAGAAATACCTTCTTTTTGCTTTTTAATGTTTTTTAGGATAAAAACTTTATTTTTGGTAGCTGATTTAAAAAAATGTTTCAATTTAACACTGATCGCAAGGGCGCAATATTAACTGTTTCCTGGAGTAGAAATCAGGTGTAGTAAGTGAAGTGCCACTTCACCAAAAATAAATAATAAAATAAAAAAACATATTACTTACTATTATTCAATTCATGTTTCTCATTTCTATTCCTTATTTGTAAAATTCGCCATGAAAAATCTAGCATATAAATTAACCGCTGGCGCGGGTCGTTTTCCTCCGCTTTCGGTAACGCGACATCACAATCCGCGATCAGCAAATAGTGTATTGCATCATATTCCGAGCAAAATCTAATCGGTTTCTTTTATGCTCAACTGTTAAATACTGGACAGGTAAAATTTTGTAGGGGTGAAATGCAGATACTCCCAAGCAGCAAGCTGACGTCTTATTGACGAAAATTGTCCCATATACTTTTTTTTAAAAGCTAAAATGATGCGATATTTTAATTAACAGGGCCGTATTAACTGTTTGAGGCGCCCTAGGCTAGAATTTCCGAAGCGCCTATTTTTTACCAAAACAATTTTCGAAGAGCAAAAAAAAAAGAAAAAAGTCATGCCCTTCTTTTCACGCTTATTTGCCTATTTCATTCCAAAGCACCTTATTCACAGAGAAATTACTCACCAAAAAGCCCCACTCAATCTACACTTTTTTAAAAACTGTGTGTTGAAAAATAATTTCGAAAAAACTCCTATTTTAAATCTAAGTGAATAATAATATTTAATATTTCATACTCTGATAACTCAAAAACTATGAATGATAAATACATCATGTTATATATTTTTAAAAAGGTCTCTCTAAGGGCTCTTTAACTTTCCACAAATATATAGGGTGTTCCATTAAAAAAAAAGTAACATTGATATGTCCAAATTTTTTGTGACACTCTGTATAATATTTTCTTGTTTTTATAAAAATACGTCTCATTTCCTATAAGTTGGTGAAAAAATCAGGTCCGTAGCTTAAAAATAAAAAAGTTACAGGGGTGGTCAAAATCTAATCAATAACCCTGTACATCTTACATGAAAAATAGAAGAACATTTAGAAAATAATCAACAACAAACCATATAACAATTTCAAAGTTATACATAAAAAGCCGCATCAGTGATAAAAGCATCATACACAGGGCCGTATTATCCATTAGGCTGACTAGGCTACAGCCTAGGGCGCCATGAAAAAATAGGCGCCAGACAGGGGACTAATAGGCGGTAGATAGGGAAGTTTTTAAATAAGTTTAGGTTGAGTGGGGATTTTTGGTGACTAATTTCTTTGTGAATAAGGTGTTTTAGAATGAAATAGGCGCGAAAAGGAGGGAATGACCTTTTTTTCTTTTGGGTCATCAAATTTTATTTGGGGTTGTGAAGTAAGGCGCCTGGCACTCAAAATAGGCGCTAGGGAGGAAAGTACCTTTTTTGTTCTTCAAAAATTTTTTTGGTGGAAAATAGGTGCTAGCCTAGGGCGCCTCAAACAGTTAATACGGCCCTGATCATACACACATCACAGATCAAGAACTCTCATTTGATGTATGAACCGCAGCAATGAGGAATTAAAAAAATTGACACCAAGCTCGCTTGCACCTCTAATGACTTCCATTTTGATTGAGGAGCTTGCGTTCAAAAGCGGCTATATCCATTTTTTTGCCGATATGCTGTTTTTGCGATTTTCGGCTAAGTTCCACAAGATCTATCAACCGGCACGATCATTTCCGTAAAAATTCTACTATGAAGCAAGTCAGTCAAATTTGTTATGGCTGGTAACTACTCTTTGTTTAATTTGGGTTTTAAGACTAGGATGCCTAATATTTTGTCTGAAATTTAGTATCGTGTTATCAAAAGTGCTTTTGCTTCTAGCCGAGACACAAACCCAAAATATTTTCCAAACTTTTGATCTAGCTTTATCAGCTGATTGACCGAATTGCAACACTGCTGCTTCTTAATTTGAATTCCCTGTAGTAAATTCTTTGCCGCCATTCTTTTTTTTTTGTGTTTTACATTTACATTTACATATCCCTGAGTGAATATTAAAACGGTTGGGTGAGATGAGATACTTTTGTGGTATTTTGAAGAAAAATAATGCTTCTTATGCAATTTTATCGGCAAGAAACCGTGATTTAAAAAAATCCTGCACTTGCCTGGTCCTCCCCCCGCACCCCTGGAATTTCATCGAAACGGCGCCCATGAATTGAGGTAAGGTCTTAATATCTTTTTAATAAACTATGATGGTTTTGGTATTTTTGACTTAATTGTACTGTAAGCATAAAAAAAACACAAATTAACTATGTTCTATCGGATAGTTTAAAGTTTAATAAGAATAAAATATGTCCGTCGGATAAGATAATAAGTTTTTTGAAAAATTATGTTACTTGGATAACTAAATTGTTGTCCGTAAAACAATTTAATTGGGAAATGTTAACATGGCTTAATAATTGACAAGTAGTTAGCTCTATTGGTTGTGATCCTGCTTTTTGATCCCGATGTTGTGGGTTCGAACTATGCATTCATCTCCGGGCGAGGGGTGCATCCGGGAGGCCTTCATCGAGAAGTTTAATTTCTTTTGCAAACATATGTGGGCTTAACACCAATATAAACTCCGTACACCATCACCTTCAGTCATCTAAGCCCCACATACTGTTTCTAACAGAAACACAAATAAGTTCTAAATCTTCAACCAGCCACCTTCTCTTTCCAGGCTACGAACTTATTTCGTCTTTTCGCCCACATGGTGGCGTATGTGCTTACGTCCGCAACGATCTGGCTTGTGCTAGAGTTTCCAATCTTGAATCGGGTAGGCCCGATATCCTTTGGCTTAAACTTTCCCTTAGGTCTTCAACTAAATTTATCTGCTGTTTGTACCGGTCCCCATCTAATAATTCCTATGTCGAATTCTTTGACTTTCTTTCAACAAAGATCGATAGCATAATTTCTCAGTTTCCATCGGCTGAAATAATCGTGCTTGGCGACTTCAATGTCCATAATAAGGATTGGTTGGGCTCTTCAAAAACTGACCCCCAAGGCAGAGCAGCCGAAATCTTCGCAGTCAGTAACTCTCTTACCAACCTTATTATGGAACCCACCTACTTTCCTAGAGTCCCAAATCATAGTTCAAATCCCCTTGATCTCTTTCTTACTACCAACCCCGAACTTTATCAAACATTCTGTCTCAGCTCCCCTAGGTCGCTCAGATCATGGCTTAGTTACTATATCTTACCCTGCACATCCCGAGGTAAATGAATACATGCCACCACGCACCGTATGGCACTACAACTCAGCCGACTGGGATGGCCTGAGGGACTTCTTCGCCACTTACCCCTGGAATTCCATCTGCTTTTCTTCTGGTGATCCTTCTAAAATTTGCAGTCAACTGACGGAATCAATTCAATTGGGCATTGAAACCTATATTCCACACACCATCAAGAACCCCAAACAATCCAATAACAAACCCTGGTTTTCCAAATCTTGTGATAAAGCTAGAATTTTAAAAGTTCGTGCTCACAAAAAGTTTCTACAGGATCCTAGTCCAGAAAACCGACAGGCCAGCATTGAAGCAAGAAACTACTACAATCAAACAATTTCTGAAGCCAAAGACTCCTTCGACAATCGTATTAAAAACAAAGTTCTTTCTTGCTCAAATGGCAGCAAATCTTTCTGGTCCTTTGCGAAAAACATAAGTAGGAATTTTTGTACCAGTTCTTTTCCGCCACTAGCTTTGGAAGATGAAATTGTTTCTACCGCTAAAGGAAAGGCAGAATTATTTGCTAAACAATTTGCTGCCAATTCAACCCTTGACCCTCCCATAAATCATCCAATTCCAGCGGTTACCCCAGTTCCTCATAAAATGCCCGATATTATTTTTAAGGTAAAACACATTAAGCGTATCCTTTCTTCCCTTAACACCAAGAAATCGTCTGGGCTGGATGGCATACCAGCAGTCGTTTTAAAAAAATGTGCTCCAGAACTTGCACCAATCTTAACTCGGCTCTTTCGAATTTCTTACAACACAGGTATCTTTCCGGAAAGCTGGAAAGCTGCACGTGTTCAACCTATTCCCAAGAAAGGATCTAAATCTCTTCCATCTAACTATAGACCAATTTCAATTCTCTCAGTTCTTTGCAAAGTAATGGAAAAACTAATTAATTCACAAATTCTTAAGTACTTAGAAAAACACAAAATTTTGCATGACCGGCAGTATGGATTTCGCCACAAAAGATCTACAGCAGATCTTCTTTCCTTCGTATCACACTGCTGGAATAAGTCTCTTGAGTTTCTAGGTGAGTCCCAGATCGTTGCTCTTGATATATCCAAAGCTTTTGACCAGGTCTGGCATGCCGCACTTCTTAATAAACTTCCCTCCTATGGTCTTTCAACTAAACTCTGTACTTGGCTCTCTAGTTATCTATCTGATCGTCGTATATCAGTTATTGTGGACGGCCATTCTTCAAGCTTTCACCAAGTAAATGCTGGAGTCCCTCAGGGCTCAGTTCTGGCACCAACATTGTTTCTTCTTCACATCAACGACCTTCTCTCGTCCACAACTAATTCCATTCATAGTTTCGCTGACGATAGTACCCTTCACTCTAGTTTTCAGGTTCCTAAACCCATTACTAAACCTGACTTGGAAAACAAACGCAGAGCGATGCAGATATCTCTTTCGCAGGATCTTAATTTAATATTGGATTGGGGCGCTAAAAATCTCGTCAATTTTAATGCATCCAAAACACAATCATGTTCCTTGTCGCGAAAAGAGTCTTCAAATACTCATCCTCTACTTATGAGCGGCCAAGTTTTACAGAGCAAAGACACCTTTAATCTTGTGGGCGTCACATTTGAAAGTAACCTTAACTGGCATAAACACATTGTATCTATAGCCACGTCAGCTTCAAAAAGCTTGGATTTCTCTTTCGAGCCAAAAAGTATTTTTCCCTTCTAATTTATACACTTTATATGTGTCCCAAATCCGACCTCCCTTGGAATATTGTTCTCATATCTGGGGCATGGCGTCCCCCACAACCCTAAGCATTCTTGATTCTATTCAAAGAAGAGCTATTCGTCTCATTAATGATCCTTCACTTACAGAGGGGCTTCCCTCTCTTGCACATCGTCGGGCTGTGGGGGATTTATCGCTTTTTATAGGTACTTCCATGGCTTCTGCGCTGAAGAATTGTCCAGTATAGTTCCTCCACTTACGGTTCCCAACAGAGAAACTCGTGGTTCCGCGCGTATGCATCCCTATACGGTCCAACTGGACAGGCCCCGAACTTCCCACTTTGTTCGTTCTTTTATCCCTAGAGTTTCTAGGTTGTGGAACCTGCTGCCAGCGGAGGTCTTTCCTTCCCCCCAAATCTTCAAGTATTTAAGTCCCGCGTCAACAAACTCCCTCTTACCTTCGCTTAAGACACCCACGGTACGTTAGTATTTAGGCTTTTAGCCTTCGTGGTTTGTCCAGAGATAAAAAAAAAAAAAAAAAAAAAAAATGCGTACAGGGTTTTCATTTAAATTTTGCCACTCACTTTAAACCATAACCAAGGGAGGATAGGAAAAACGTCCTCATAAAGGTTTCATACTTTTTCATCTATTATCTCTGGCGCATAAAAAAATAAACAAATGAACATCAAAACTCAAGAAAATGAAGAGGTTAACCTTTGTAAGACTCTGTATATTATATCACCATTAAAAAGATCTTTTAAATATCTTTACAAAAATACCAGATTTGATACACCTGTTTTAATAGTTTCCGAAATATGACCCTTAAATCTAAAAAGGAGTAGATATAATTTTTATTATACCTACCTCGGCAGTAACGTGCGACTGTAAATGTAATGAAAATTATACCCAGATTTAAATGGCCATATTTCCAAATCTATTAAATATCGATAAATCAAATAGGTATTTTTGAAAAGCTATTTAAAAATATTTTTAAAAATGAAATAATAAACAGGGTCTTCCATTTAAAAAAGTGTACCTCTTCATTTTTCTTGAGTTTCTGATGATAATTTTTTCTTTTTTTATGCTCCAGAGATAATAGATGAAAGAGTATAAAACTTTTATACAGGACGTTTTTTCCTATCCTCCCTTGGTTAATGTTAAAATTGAGTGGAAAAGTATAAATGAAAACCCTGTATATGAGATATACCTAATGAAGATTTTTCTGGTTTTTATCGTTAAAACTCTTCAAAGTGCTCTGCTTATTGCAGATTACAATTAAGGAAGTAATTACCCATTGTTTAAAATAAATATTACAAAAAAGTATATAAAAATTTGAAAAATTTTAAACATGGACAAAACAAGTTGATGGACCTAGCATAAACGCTTAAGATATTGTGACGTATAACAATTTTGGAATTTACATATATGGCCACTTTACGTCACTTGGGGCAAATGTACCATATGAAACTATCTATTGGGACAATGAGACCGGTGGACCATCAACACTAACTTTGCATTAAAAACCAACTTAACTTATTTGATTAACTAAATTTGGTACGGGCATATCCCTAGGGATAGCCCGTACGAGGCTTAACTCAAACTTTAACTTTTTACTTGACTTTACTAACTCTTTTCTTCTCTGATAAACCAATCAATCCCCGTCTTAAAATTTTGTTCTCTTTAAATATTAAATTTTTCAGTATTTGTTTTGCATTTCTAGGCTACTCGCTTGTTTAATGTTTTTGTTTTATTATTATAAGAGTAACCTAGAAAATTGTTTGATTCATACTTTTTAAACCTTGACACTTCACGTATTGTTTTATGTACCAAATTTCCCAATGTTAAGTAACCCAATTATATTTAAATTTCCCAAAAATGAATATTTTTAAAATTCCCAAAATGTAAACTTTTTGTACTAGGTGTTCACAATATACTTAGTGAATGGTATAAATATAACCAAACCATAAGAATTCCTTTTAGAACCTCATTGTCTTTTGTCCTGTCTACAATATTTTGCTAAAGCAACAACTATTAAAAATCATTATACAGGGTGTTTCAAAAACATGGACCATCGCTCGTATGGCAATTTTTAACTAAAAATAATAAAAAAAGTCATATGCACATGGGTCCGGAAACGCATGGTTTCCAATATACAGGGAGTTAAAGTTTCAATTTTTTTCAAATTACTTAAAAACCACTTAACCGATTTTATTGAAACTTGAAACTTTAAAGTGTATTAATAAGGTGGATAGTATTAAGTAAAAATCTGCTTACAGCTGCGTCAGTGGCGTGCGTACGGGGTAACTGTAAAAATGTATTTAGAGAAAAATTATATTCGCCACTGACTTTTGCCTATTTTGATGCATCAGTTATAAAGCTTATTACATAAGCCACAAAAGTTACCTCTTTGTATTTTTTCGTTTAGAGTTTTCCTTAGCGGATATGGTTAATTTTATAAAAATGTGCAAAACCCCTACTTATTTAAAACTCTTATTTTGTACAATACACAATTGACTTAAAGCTAAAGAAAGCATAGGACTTTTTTATGATTTTTTGTAAAGAATTACCCCACGAGCGATGGTCCATGTTTTTGAAACACCACGTATAAATGATGATTTGGCACACAAATCATTTTATTTTTTAAAAATACGCGCAATTATATTAGTATTCAGAAAAGCTTGGAAATTTTAGGCTAAAATTGCTAAAAATACAAATCGCTTTTTAGTTAATATCAAAGCAAATTCAGCCGTTAATAATTTAAACTGATCCTTGATGTGCAAAAACGTAAATGCAATTAAAATTTACCCAATATTTATTTGTGCATATAATCAAAATAACAAAGCGTGTTCATTAAAAATTTGTTGTTTTTTCTACATTTTCATGTATTCATAATGCAATTTTTTAATTTCCTAAAAAATGCTGGGGCATTGACGTATGTGAATGTAGATTTTAAAGCCGGTCCCAGACACTACGTACTTTGGCCACAATTTTCAAGTTCGTGTTGACTTTCCATACCACTTTGTACTTGGCAAATAGCAAATGTTCAGCAAAGTCTCGATTATTGGTTTTTAAAATGGACATACGATCAAGCCGTTCTTTAATATTATACAGGGTGTTCCGTAATTAATTGGACATAGGTTAATGAAGAATACCTGACATGAAAATAAAGTGTTTGAGGTTAATATCCCTTAGCAAAATGTTATTGGATTTCGTTCTACAGAGTTTTTAAAACTAATTTTTTACCAAACATGATTTTCATATTAGTATGTAGTAGTTAATAGTAGATTGATAATACCTAGATAATACATAGTTGTTTAAACACTCTTGTAATTATTATTGTGTCATTATTTGTAATTTTTAAACTCTGATAGCTCAAAAAATATGAAAGATAAATACATCATGTTATATATTTTTAAAAGGTTTGTTTAAGGGCTCTTTAACTTTTTACAAATATACAGGGTGTTCTGTTAAAAAATATTAACATTGATTTGTCCAAATTTTTTGGGACATCCTGTATAATATTTTCTTATTTTTCTAAAAGATACGTTTTATTTCCTATAATTTGGTAAAAAATTTAGGTGCGTAGCTTTAAAAATAAAAAAGTTACAGGGGTGGTCAATATCTAGCCAATAACCCTGTACATATTATGTATGTAGTTTATTTAGTATATAAGTAAATCATAGTAACTGTAATTGGGGTTGGCCGTAAATAAATAAATAATAAAATAAAATAAAACATTTACTAAACAATATTTTCGTTTTTATTATTATTATTGCATCGGACACTCCCTTAAGAAGTTTAACTTGGGAGTCTTTACCAACTGTCAAAAGTTTAGTTCCAGTGATAAATTATAGGTTTGGATTGTTGTAATGATGTTAATTGTTTAAATTGGACAAGTTGTAAACTCATATTCATCATAAACTATATATAACTAGAATTTCAGTTTACAATGCTTTATAAGAACTAAAGAAGGTGTTTTGCTACTAAGTTTGCTTCGCGTAAGTATAATTTATTGGTGTTTCGGAGTCTAAAATATTGTATTATATTATAAAAAGCATTTTTATGTTGTGGTTTTACTTAAAAAAAATTAAATAAAATGTATTTAAACAGCTTATGTGTATAGGTACCAGGTTGGAGATATGCTCTATATTGGTTAGGCGGATTCATTTATTGGATGGTCGTCTTGTTAAGTACACGCCTGGAAAGAATGGGACCGCTTCGGTCCTGGTCCCGGGGTATACGAGCTGACCCTTTTCAGCCCAATTGACCCCTATGAACTGGCCGGTCGCCTGAAACAAAATAAAAGAAAAACCCCCAAAAAACCCAAAAATTCTAAAAGAACACAGATCATACATTAAAAACACAGAATTTCATAAATCAAAAATCTACCAACACGCATTTGATATCAATTATAGAATAAACTGATATGCTTCGAGCATTTTAGCAAAGAAAACTTGTTCTAAAAAACGCAAAATCAAAGAAAGTGCGTATATATTATTAAATAAAGATAATTGTGTAGCATCAATTTCAGTTAATTTAAATAACACTTGGTTGCCTTTGCTCGATACTGAAGTATCTTCAGGAAAACTAAAAATCAACTAACTTATTACCTTTTTTGTCTTACAAATAATAAATACACCAGTTACTTATGTCACTCATGACACATATGTCAAACTATTTTCAGTTTGAGATAAAAAAATAATCTAAATTTTAATCATTTTTAATTTAAATATTAGTAAATATTTTATTTTTATTTTTTAACTTAATTTTTTAACTTGACAACGGTGTTTTTAATTAGAATTATTTGGGTTTTTGGAGGGTTTTTCTTTTATTTTATTTCAGGCGACCGGCCAGTTCATAGGGGTCAATAGGGCTGAACAGGGTCAGCTCTGTATACCCCGGGACCAGGACCGAAGCGGTCCCATTCTTTCCAGGCGTGTACTCAACAAGAAGACCATCCAATAGGTACCAGGTGTCAAGTAAAAGTTTACACCCCCAATATTTTTTATTTTTATTGTACAAAATGAAAAAAAATATATGGATATTAGTTTCAGGCTGAAAGGGAGCCCCTTAAAGTTTAGGGAGGTCCCCGAGTTAAGTGATGAAAAGACAGTGTGTAAATGCAGGTAAAAGAAAAAATTTGTACGATAGGTCTTAAAATACAATTTTACGCACCTATTTAAGGGCGAACAATTGCACTTTTACGCCCTAGGGCAAAAAAGTATCAAAGACACCCGGCTAAATAAATGAGGGCGTAAAATTGCACTTTTACGCCCTGGGGCAAAAAGTATCAAAAACGTCTGCATTTATAAATTTATAAAACAATAATAAAATTAAATAATGCCCTATTTTTTTGATAAAACAACAAATAATTTAAAAACATATGTTAGAAGTATGCTGATTACAATTTAAAACATTAAAATTTGGGAAATTTTCTCCTAATTACAGAGTATGCTTGTATATTAATTTCAGTCGTACAAAAAATATTGTTTGCACCTCTGGCGTAAAGTTTTTTTTGTACCAAGGGCGTAAAAGTGCTTTATGCCAGAGGTGCAAACAATATTTTCTGTACGACCAAAATTAATATTAAAGCATTTTCTGGAGTTAAGAGAACAATTCCCAGCTTTTAATGTTTTAAATTGTAAACAGTATAGTTTTACCATATGTTTAATTACATAAATTGCTGTTTTACCAAAAAAAAAAAAAAAAAAAAAAAATGGGGCATTATTTAATTTTCTTATGACTTTTAAATTTTTAAATGCGGGCGTTTTTGATCATTTTTGTCCCAGGGAGTTAAAGTGCTATTTTACGCTCTCATTTATAAATGCGGGCGTTTTTGGTACTTTTTGCCCTAGGGCGTAAAAGTGCAATTTTACGCCCTCAAATGGGGGCGTAAAATTGTATTTTACGCCCGGTCGTACAAAAACGTTTTTTTCTTTGCAATTTTTGTACCGCCATATCTCCCTAATGGTTGACTTTTAATCTCATGTTTATAAAGCAAACTACCCTTTATTATAAACAAGGGTAATTACCCTTTAAAAGTTTTAAAATCTGTTAGGAAACACGCTGTATAATAGCTTGTCGCGGGAATTACCATGCGGATAAACAAATTAAGTAAATAACTTAGTCTGATTGATTTAATTTTTTAAACTTTCGAACTAAGTTAATCTCGTGACTATCTTTATATATAAATTGTGGTAGGTTAATAGTAAAAGTTGAAAAAGAAAGATATATTTATTTCTTTTAGGTTTTTTATCTTTGGACAATCCACGAAGGCTAAAAGCCCGAATACTAACGTACCGTGGGTGTCTTAAGCGAGGTAAGAGGGATTTTGTTGACACGGGACTTAAATACTTGAAGATTTGGGGGAAGAAAAGACCTCCGCGGGCAGCAGGTTCCACAATCTAGAAACTCTAGGGATAAAAGAACGAACAAAGTGAGAAGTTCGGTGCCTGTCCAGTTGGACCGTATAGGGATACATACGCGCGGAACCACGATTTTCTCTGTTGGGAAACGTGAGTGGAGGAACTATACTGGACAATTCTTCAGAGCAGAAGCCATGGAAGTACCTATAAAAAAGCGATAAATCCCCCACAGCCCGACGATGGGCAAGAGAGGGAAGCCATACTGTAAGTGAAGGATCATTAATGAGACGAATAGCTCTTCTTTGAATAGAATCAAGAATGCTCAGGGTTGTTGGGGACGCCATGTCCCAGATATGAGAACAATATTTCAAGGGAGGTCGGATTTGGGACACATATAAAGTGTATAAATTAGAAGCGGAAAAACACTTTTTGGCTCGAAAGAGAAATCCAAGCTTTTTTGAAGCTCCCGTGGCTATAGATACAATGTGTTTATGCCAGTTAAGGTTACTTTCAAATGTGACGCCCACGAGATTGAAGGTGTCTTTGCTCTGTAAAACTGTGATGGGTTTAGGAACCTGAAAACTGGAGTGAAGGGGTACTATCGACGGCGAAACTATGAATGGAATTAGTTGTGGACGAGAGAAGGTCGTTGATGTGAAGAAGAAACAATGTTGGTGCCAGAACTGAGCCCTGAGGGACTCCAGCATTTACTTGGTGAAAGCTTGAAGAGTGGCCGTCCACAATAACTGATATACGTCGATCAGATAGATAACTAGAGAGCCAAATACAGAGTTTAGTTGAAAGACCATAGGAGGGAAGTTTATTAAGAAGTGCGGCGTGCCAGACCTAGTCAAAAGCTTTAGATATATCAAGAGCAACGATTTGGGACTTACCTAGAAACTCAAGAGACTTATTCCAACAGTGTGATACGAAGGAAGAGATTTAGATCCTTTCTTGGGAATAGGTTGAACACGCGCAGCTTTCCAGCTCTCCGGAAAAATACCTGTGTCGTAAGAAATTCGAAAAAAGCCGAGTTAGGATTGGTGCAAGTTCTGGAGCACATTTTTTTAAAACGATTGCTGGTATGCCATCCAGCCCAGACGATTTCTTGGTGTTAAGGGAGGAAAGGATACGATTAATGTGTTTTACTTTAAAAATAATATCGGGCATTTTATGAGGAACTGGGGTAACCGTTGGAATTGGATGATTTACGGGAGGGTCAAGGGTTGAATTGGCAGCAAATTGTTTGGCAAATAGTTCTGCCTTTCCTTTAGCGGTAGAAATAATTTCATCTTCCAAAGTTAGTGGTGGGAAAGAACTGGTACAAAAATTCCTACTTATGTTTTTCGCAAAGGACTAGAAGGATTTGCTGCCATTTGAGCAAGAAAGAACTTTGTTTTTAATACGATTGTCGAAGGAGTTTTTGGCTTCAGAAATTGTTTGATTGTAGTAGTTTCTTGCTTCAATGCTGGCCTGTCGGTTTTCTGGACTAGGATCCTGTAGAAACTTCTTGTGAGCCTAAATTTTTAAAATTCTGGTGCATTCAGGTGCATTTTAACAAAAGCTTGTTTTTAAAATGTTTTTTTTTCTTCGCTCTAATTATATTTTTAATGGTGATTCAATATACCTACAGGGTTGTCCATTTAAATATATATACTTATTTTTGTACCATGTACTTTTTAAGAGGTAATAGCATAAAAAATACTTATAATATAAAAACAGTACAGCAAAATAGTATTTCCATATTTATTATTTTTTATTTTTCAGATTTTGTACATCATTTTTAGTCGGAACACAATATTTTTATAACAAATTTTGGTCAATATTAAGTTCTAAAATTACTCCTTATACTTTACTTACTTTCAGAAAAAAACGAAATCGATATTATCTTTTTATCAAAAAATAGAACTGTGATATAAAGCCAAGAAAATACGTTAATTTAAGTGTTTCTAAAAAAATGATGTGAACGTTACATTAGAGATATTTTTGCACCCCTTATTTTGCAATTCCGCTGTGGTTAACGTTATTCTGAGACTGCGCAGTAACACAAACATGATCCGTTATCGTTATTAACCATACCGGACTCCTTTAATTACGGATGAATACCGAAGAGGCTTATCATTATCGCGAAGAGCTTATCGTTATCGTTATCGTTATTGTTAAACTGCGTGGTTGCCGGATTGTAGAAATTTTAATATCAATTATTTAAAAGGTTAAAATTTTAATGCCGTATTAATTAATATATCATTTATACATGGGCTCTAATTAGTGAAAAATCCATAGCAGTAATAAAAATCAAATAGTGTTAAAAAATTAAAACGGACTTGCACTTTAACGGATATTCTAAATCAGTAATTAATTTTGATGTCACAATCTAGCCCACTTGCTTTTTATTCTACTACCAAACCTAACCTTACTTTTTGTGTTTTGCTTATACTGTATTGTTTGCATCTACTTTAAAAAACGAAACCAACGGAAGTGTTTGCATATATTTAAATATTAATTTATATCTTATGAAGAATAAAAGTAAATTCTGATTTTTCGTTAACTTTAAAATCGGTGAACCATAGGCAAAAATAAGGTTATGTGTCGAAAGCGGAGACGCAAATTTCTTAAAAGAAGCTGCAAAATCTCTGTCTTAAACTACTGCCGTAATCGTTATCGTTTAATAACGATAACAATAAGGAAGGCCAAAAACGTCTGTTATTTTAAGAGGTGCAAAATGTCTCTATTGATACACGTGGCAAAGTAATATGGCATGAAAGTGTCAAAATTTAATACCTACTATATTTCTAAACACTGACAAGTAAATAAGAAAAAGTTTTGTCTGTAGGAAAATAAAAGTCCCTATTTTAACAGAAAACCCTTTTTAACTTTAATACAACTTTCTGAAAAAGTATTTGTCATCTTGTCCTTTTTGCCCCTGAGAATTTACTGAGAGTATTACTAGAATGCTGAAAAATAACTTTTGAGGATAAGAGATATTGACACTTGAGATCAAGTATAAATCAACATTAAAGTAAAATAGGAATATAATGGAAGGCCTTATTGTAAAAACACAATAAGCCACAATTACAAAATACTGATTAATTAAATTTTCTAGTTAAGAAAATGTGTTAAAACAACTTTTATTAAAAATAAACTTGAATGCATTTTAATAAGTTAATAAACTTCAAGGATATTACTATACCTAAAAAAAAATATTTTTAATTATCCCAATAATCATTGTCATTATATATAATAAAATTAGGATGATAAAATCTGCGTGCCGATAAAACTTGAAAAGGAGTCCAGATACGATAAAGGGACTTATATAGTGTGATAGCCCTTTATCCCCCTCGAACAAGAAAGTTCGCGTTTTACCCTAAAGGTAGTATTTTTAAAGATAAAAGTACTCTTCCAACCCTTTAACTTGGAAATTAAGTGTAGTGGCGCCATCTGTTGTCGAGTAATTGAACTTCAATCAGAACAACGGTTATTTGGGTCTCATATCAACTCCCGAGCGAAGCTGGGAATCATAACTAGTAAATAAATAAATTAGAGTTAAAAACAGACTTTTGTGGCTGTGTGATTTATCGGGTTTTTACAATAAGCACTTTAATTGTACAGTCAAAATGATTATATGCACAGCAAATAATAATTTTTAAGTTATCTAGTAGACAATCTTATGTAAAACATTTTTTGTTGTTTATAAGTCAAAATAATAAAAAAAAACTAACTCTTAAGACTTGCCTGTTTTACAAAAAATGTTTACATATTTGACATAAATAGTGTACCAGAGCTCCCCCAAACTGTGCATGGCATCTTAATGCTATCAAGTTGGGTTAAAGTATTCTACAAGAAAAATCGATAAAAATTCAAGATCCTCTATTAAACTGTTTTTGTGTTTTACAAAAAAATCTGAATTATATGATTCCAGTGTTGAATTCAGTAATGTTTTTCGAGAGGGAGTTTAATATTCATGGGGGACCCTCAAGTTACTAAAACAATTATTACTGTCAAAAAAAGTTGAGAAGCTAAAAAGTCCTTACTTGTAAAAATCAAACAAACTAATCATATACTTTTAGATTATATTCATACTTATAATTGGACTAGCGGGGGCTTTTTGCTTCGGGGAAATTATCCCCCAGGGCTACCCCTGAATTAAACGCTGTATGATTCAGTTGGGAATCTTTTTCACCAAAAACACTTTAATCATCAGACTTGAAATTTAAACTAATCCTATTTTAACAATATTCTTCTGACAATTCTTGATTTAAAGCTGGCATACAATATTTGATTTTCACCTTTTAAAACCCCGATTTTTACGTATTTTACATTATTTTTGCATTAAATTGCATAGCTATACTTTGAATCATTTCAATCCCAGTGTGCCATGAAGCCCTATGTGTATGTATGGTTGCCGCATTATCAAAGAAAAGCCACTCAATTTAATGCAAAAATAATGTAAAAACGTAGAAAAACGGGGTTTTAAAAGGTGAAAATCAAATATTTTGTGACACTTTAGCTTTAAATCAAGAATTGTGTGCAAAAGAAGGGGAATATAGTGAAAATAAGCTCAGTTCAAATTTGAACTTTGATGATGAATATCTCGAGAACGAAACGTTTCGCCAAAAAATTCTTTCAGATTCGTGATCAGCGCCCCAAAAACCCCCGTATACCAAATTTCGTTAAAATCGGAGTTGCCGACATTTTGCACCTCTTAAAATAACAGACGTTCTTTGGCCTCCATATGGTTATCGTTATTAAACATAACGATTACGGCAGCAGTTTTAGACAGAGATTTTGCAGCCTCTTTTAAGAAATATATCTTGCGTCTGCGCTTTCGACACATAACCTTATTTTTGCCTGTGGTTCACCCATTTTAAAGTTAACGAAAATCAGTATTTACTTTTATTCTTCATAAGATATAAATTCATATTTAAATATATGCAAACACTTCTGTTGATTTCGTTTTTTAAAGTAGATGCAAACAATACAGTATAAGCAAAACACAAAAGTAAGGTTAGGTTTGGTAGTAGAATAAAAAGCAAGTGTGCCAGATTGTAACATCTAAATTAATTACTGATTTAGAATATCCGTAAAAGTGCAAGTCCGTTTTAATTTCTTAACACTATTTGATTTTTATTACTGCTATAGATTTTCGCCAATTAGAGCCTAGGTATAAATGATATTTTAATTAATACGGCATTAAAATTTTAACCTTTTAAATAATTGATATTAAAATTTCTACAATCCGGCAACCACGTAGTTTAACAATAACGATAACGATAAGCTCTTCGGTATTCATCCGTAATTAAAGGAGTCCGGTATGGTTAATAACGATAACGGATCATGTTTGCGTTACTGCGCAGTCTCAGAATAACGTTAACCACAACGGAATTGCAAAATAAGTGATGCAAAATGTCTTTAATGATATTTTTCCGCTGACTTGATATACATATACCATTATTTTTCTCTTAGGTTTTTCTTTAATATTATTAAAATATCACCTATTGCACTCCTAAATAGTGTAGCTTTCTGACTGTAAAGAATTTTTATAATCGGTTCAGTACTTTCGAAGATTTCCCTCTACAAACAAACAAACACAGTTACAAACTTGACCTCTTTATAATATTAGTATAAATGAACGGTATTAAAAATAGTAATATAATAATAATTCAGACATAAAAAAGACTACCTTAAAACTAACTATAATGCACAAAATATGAAAATGGAATAAGAAGTTGTATAAACAAACTGATAAGATTTTCGTTACTGATGTTACTTAGTTAACAATTGATTAATTAATAATGTAAGAAATTAGGAATAATAAACTTATTTTAAATAACTATGAATACAAACAAATTTGTGAAATGCCGAATACCGCTAGAAACACATGAATTAACATTTTAATCGGCAGTTTAAAGAAAAAAAAACAACAAATTGTTTTAGTGCCAAAACCAATAAATACAAGGTAATTCTTTTTCGATGTTTAGAGGGATTTGTGAAATGCCGAATACCGCTAAAAACACATGAATTAACATTTTAATTGGCAGTTTAAAGAAAAAAACAACAAGTTTGTTTTAGTGCCAAAAACAATAAATACAAGGTAATTTTTTTGATGTTTAGTACAGGGATCTCAGAAACCGCGGCAGCTACAGCGATAGGTTAATAAAGACAAAGTTATAGTTTTTAGAGCTTAGTTTAAATCACTTTTGTTTTGTTCAAAAAATCGTGGCTTACTAGATATTTTGAATAAACTGTTTTTTTCAAAAATTGTTTTTCTTTCTAGCTCAGTTAATGTTCAAAATAGAAAAAAGTGTAAATAAAAATTTGTAGATATTTACCTTCTTTATAAAAGAGCGTACATCGATATTTAATGTAGTAGTCCATAGTTGGCTATGACATATTTAAAAGGTCCTTTATACTGTTGCTTTTTTTTTTATTAAAAACGTTTATCTATAACTGTTACAACCTTGTTATCAATAATATTTTAAAGAAAAATCAGACTTGGTTTAAAAAATAAAGGTAGATTGTTCTTCAACTTACGCCATAGTAAAATTATTTTACTCAAAATAAAGCCAAGTCATAGGTGAAGATTTGCCTTAATGTTGAAATTTTACGATTTTTCTGCAGTAATTTTATTATATCTCCGATTTTAATAATCTGATCAAGGTTTACCCAACGCGATTTTGTAGATTTTTTTAAAGAAACAAATTTTTATAAGAAAAAATGTTTCCATCTCTTTTGAAGTTAACGAGCTAGAGCCTTATAAACAATTAAATTGTTTATAACAAATCCCTGTTACTCCCGACAAAAAACAAATTCGAATTCAGCTGAGGTCAAAATACGTAGAGATACACTTTAATACTTTGTGGACTTTCATCGCCACAAAACAGCCCTGGCCCCTGACTATTTTCTTTTCATCTCATCCAGTACTTTAAATGTTTTAAATCTCTAAAAAAATACATAAGTTTTTAATAATTAAAGACAATTACTTTCAGAAATAAACAAATATTGATGTTTTTAGTTTTAAAGTAGTTTTTTAAATATGTTAAACTTAAAAACAATAAAATTAATTAAAATATATTACAAATAACTAACAATTAATAAGCAGAAATCAAGTTAACTACTAAATGTACTACAATAATAATTAAAATGGTGAGTTAAATTAAACTAAGAAAAAAGAGGAATATTATTATTTAAAGATTATCGAAAATTCCACCATTATTGCCAATATCCCTGCTATATCTTTTATAAACCAAATTTGTTGTCCCTCGGACACAATGCTCTATACGTTACAGTGATAAATGATTATTGTTACGTCAACTGAGTCTTACGATCATATTAAAGTTAAAATAAAAAGGCTGCCAAAAAAAGGAAACGAATTTAACAATACTAGTACTTTATTAGCGGCTAACTAGAAAAATACCAACCGAACTAAAAATTAAAAAATAATTTTTCATTAAAAAAATATTTTCACTTCATAGTAAAAAGCGTGGGGTGCTTAATATATTAAATGTTATAATTATTATATTTGCTAATATCTATGATGGAAAAGTTATGAAAAATAGTAAATGCACCCCACGCTTTTTACTATGAAGTGAAAATATTCTTTTTAATGAAAAATTATTTTTTAATTTTTAGTTCGGTTGCATATAAAAGCGTGTTTTTTTTAGTTTTTTTAAACTATTAATTATTTTTCATTTTTTTAGTTCGTTATATTGCACAAAATTCTTAATATAACAGTAAATTAGAACATACTATTTAATTAAGCAGCAAAAAGAAAATAACCAGCCCCCTATGAAATGACAATAGTAGCAAATTTTAAAATTTTTCCAACAGATTGCAACTCACTAAAAAATTTCTTCTTCATTAAGTAGCAAAGTTTGAAATTTTGCCAACAGATGGCAATCCAGGCAATGTTTGGACCGTTGCCAACATATTGCAACCCACTAAAAAATTTCTTCTTCATTTAATAGCAAAGTTTGAAATGTTGCCAACAGATGGCAACCTAGGTGTTGTTTTTATAATATAATGGAATTTTTTTCCTGGCGATCAAAAACAAGATAACGGGATACTGTTTGCAGATTATTGCATTGTCATGGTCCCAATACGTGTGCAAAGTTTCAAAGAAATCGAATAGCTGGAAGTTGGTTAAAATTAGGCTCAAAGATTCCGTTACATAGGCAGCCAGATGGATAGATAGATAGTTACAACCCAAGTTAATAAAAGTCTTAATTTAATATTGGATTGGGGCGCTAAAAATCTCGTCCATTTTAATGCATCCAAAACACAATCATGTTCCTTGTCGCGAAAAGAGTCATCAAATACTCATCCTCTACTTATGAGCGGCCAAGTTTTACAGAGCAAAGACACCTTCAATCTTGTGGGCGTCACATTTGAAAGTAACCTTAACTGGCATAAACACATTGTATCTATAGCCACGGCAGCTTCAAAAAGCTTGGATTTCTTTCGAGCCAAAAAGTATTTTTCCGCTTCTAATTTATACACTTTATATGTGTCCCAAATCCGACCTCCCTTGGAATATTGTTCTCATATCTGGGGCATGGCGTCCCCCACAACCCTAAGCATTCTTGATTCTATTCAAAGAAGAGCTATTCGTCTCATTAATGATCCTTCACTTACAGAAAGGCTTCCTCTCTTGCACATCGTCGGGCTGTGGGGGATTTATCGCTTTTTTATAGGTACTTCCATGGCTTCTGCTCTGAAGAATTGTCCAGTATAGTTCCTCCACTTACGGTTCCCAACAGAGAAACTCGTGGTTCCGCGCGTATGCATCCCTATACGGTCCAACTGGACAGGCCCCGAACTTCCCACTTTGTTCGTTCTTTTATCCCTAGAGTTTCTAGGTTGTGGAACCTGCTGCCTGCGGAGGTCTTTCCTTCCCCCAAATCTTCAAGTATTTAAGTCCCGTGTCAACAAACTCCTCTTACCTCGCTTAAGACACTCCACTGGCACGTTAGTATTTAGGCTTTTAGCCTTCGTTGTACATTTAATTTACTGGCATTGCCAACACTCTTTAATGGCAAGGCATTGGCAAAAAGGTATCAAAAAAGACGCGAAAGCGGGCAATTGGCCGTTATTAGGCCACGTGTTGCAGATAAAGTGATGGGCATCCGTCATTAATAAGTTATTGGCAAAAAATGCGTTTAAGATGATGGCATCCATCATTAATAAGTTATTGGCAAAAAGATAACAAAAAGACACGAAAGTGGGCAAATGCAGATACTCCCAAGCAGCAAGCTGACGTCATATTGACGAAAATTGTCGCATATACTTTTTTTTAAAAGCTAAAATGATGCGATATTTTATTTGAAAATTAAAATAGGAAAAAACTCCTTACTGCATGCAATTTCCTTGCAATGCAAAGTACCATCTCTCGGAACACTGTCCAACTTGGAGATGCAGATTTTTACACTAGCCGAAGATATTTCTTTCAAAGCTAAGTGAGATCACCTACCGCAGACCGCTCTCGAATTATTTTTGTCTAATGGGTACGGTTTAGACGATAAAAAGCGAAGATATTGCAGAAACGTAGTAGTTTATTGTCCATTACGCCATCTATCGGTATGTCAAAAAACTATTAAATATATATAATATTTTTTATTAACACGTCTTTAAAACTTTTAATAAAGTTTTAAACAAAATGTTTACAGCTCCTAACAGTCTACTTGAATATCTTGCCTTCTCGACTAGCCATCACCAATTAATCACACAACACACACTTATTAGGTAATGAATACATTTAATTATGTCTATTAAAAACTCTTTTCTTTAAAAAAGACCATCATTTTATTTTTATTCGCTCCAAAATACATAATAAACATTTTGTTTGACCTAATTTTTATTTGCATGATTTTTAACAATAAAATGTTATGAAAAGGCCATTTCCTTTAAATTATGTAAAAAACATAAAATAATGTTGTTTAGCTGCCATTATAAATAAAACAGATCAAAAAAATTGCTTTAATGTTAGTTAAATACCAATGTTAATAATATGGTTTAAAAAGTATGAATATGCGTTGAAGGTTTGCCTTCAAAAATCCAATATTTATTTGCCTGCAACAAAACGCGTGTTTTATTTAATCAGGATTGGTATGCCGCCATTTTTGCATGCTTGCCGGCAATTCGCCTGCATGTAATATTTATTGGCAATTAAGTGTTTATTTAGGGTTGAGTTTTTAATGCGTATAAGATGTTGGCATAATATTGCTACCAATTGCCAATGCTTTACCATCAATGCCAATATGAAAAATGTACATTGCCGGCAAATTATTTTACTCCCTTTAAAGACAGTCAAAAGAAAACGTCCTGCTTTTCTATGCCATCCACCACGACTTTCTCCCCAGACCGGTTTCGCCTGCCATACAGGAACTCATCAGTGAGGCCGTATCGGAGTCGTGAGTGAATGGCATGAGAATACCATGCTTCTACTTATTAGACAAGTTTCATTGTCTACAGCGGTAGGGTATTAAATGCTGCCGTTGATGCCCTACTGAAATCGCGTTCGGCAGTAAAATGTAGCATTTTTAAATGCTCTTTAAAAAGATCTTTTTACTAGTGATATAATATACAGGGTTTTCCGTTTAAAAAAATCTAACTTTTTGTTTTACCCTGTATATTGTAAGAGATAATAAAAATCTAATTTTAAAAAAACTGATATATTTATTTATTTTGTACAATAAAAATTAAAAAATCAAGGGAGTGTTAAATAACTTAACGGTACATATTTACAAACTTTATTTTAAAGAAAAGTATCGGGTAATTTTTATTTTAGTTTTACGTTATCAAACACCTTGACACAAATCGTTACTGTCTAATCTATTCTTTCGCAACTTCAGTCGATATTAGATTTCAGGAAAATCCCGCTAAAATGACAAGTCACTATATTGGTCTCCGGGGCCACATCCGATTTTTCTCTTAGGAACCTCCGGATATTGGCTTACAATTTTGAATGGATGGGGATTTCTTTTGTCTGCGGATAAACAGGATAAAACATGTGGTAAAAAAGTTTTTAAATAAGGTTTTTCCCAATATTTGACGTGTTAAAAATATATTTACATTTTATCTACGGGTATAAAAGTTTACAAAGTATTCGTAATATTACAATGGGTTGTTTTAATTTATATATTTACATTAAAATATTTAGTTTTATTAATAATTAGTGTCATCATAAAGTAACATACCTACGGATAAGAGAAACCATGGCATGCTAAAATTTTCGTACCGCTTTTGCGGCAGGTTTAGCTCTGCCTGGCGGCAGGCTTGTCATTTTTCCAGTTTACACTTTAAATGCGTCGGACGAAGCCTCGCCTCGTATAACATCAGCGGTGAGGAGACACGTAAGCTTACTGAAATGACTAACTGGCGGTATTTCAACGAGAAACGAATAAAATTATATTGGGAGTTTTCGCATGACCTGTCCTTAAATCGGCTATTCCATGATAACTCTTATAATTTCCTTACTCGATGGTGTCATTAAACACTATTTTTAGTTGTCTGAATTATTAAGGCTGTAACACCCTTAATATTTTTACCGATAACTGAATGTATTTATTTGTTTTTCTTTGAAAGGAAATTTTACAAAAAAAAACAATACTATTTCTTAATATTTTGTAATAATTAATCATACTTTAAAACAATAGTTTTTTTTTCAAAGTTTAATCTACTTCATTAATTTTTTTTTACTTTTTATGTAATATATTTTTAGTATATAATATTTGATTGTTTTTTTGATATTTTTGTTTTGTTTATTTGTAATATTTATTTTAAGGATTTTTTGACTTTTTTGTCAATTATTGTGCAGTTTGTACTTTTAAATTACTAAAATAAAAGATATTATTATTATTATTATTAAGCGCAGGATTTTTTTTTAAATTTAGGACTCCATGTTATATGATATATGCGGTTAGTGCCTTGCCTAATTCTGGTGTTTCTATTTTTTCAACCTTTAAAATATTTCATTGGCAAAGTAAATAATGCACCACTTGCCACTTCGTCCTCCAGATTTAAATATGTGTGACTTCTTGTGTTGCGTTTCTGTTCTTAAAATAGAAGTTTGAGTTTAAAATGCAATATGTTATAATATAAAAACATTAAATTCACCGGCCCTATTTAAAATAAATTTCTGCATCAATTTTTGTAAATATTTAATATTAATCAGATACCAGATAAGAAAAGCAAATAATAATACTGGCTCGGAAAAAAGGTTCTTAAAAATGCAATTCAAAATAATAAAAAAAAAATTAATGGGCCACTATGGTTTTAGCTAAAAAAATACTTAAATATGGTTTTTAATACTCACCATTTTAAAAAGTAATATTCTTTCTCTCTCTTTCTCAAAAACAAAAAGAGCTAGAATAATGAAATTTATCAAAAGTATTGCTGTAATAAAAATAAACTTTTTAAATATTTTTGGACTTTTTGGGAATAATGAGAGTGGTTGAAATAGGCTAAGCCTTCACCCTTTCTAACTAAATTTAAAGGGTAACTTAGGTGATAGCCTAATTTATTCAGAAACTTTTTTAAGTTCTGTATTTTTAATTATTAAACTCGCCAATTTTCAATAAAATATTAAATATAATTTAAAACTTGTCTTGAGAGAGAAATTAATATTACAACATAATCTATTTACATGCTGTCACCTGTAAAGGCATTTGTAATATTAATTTATTTTACATAACTTGGTTGTTTAAAAACAATACCTCTTTTGTTTATAAGATTATTAGTAAAGAATTTTTTTATTTTCATTTCTTAGCGACATTTTTCTAATGGTCGTATTTGACCTCATGTTTATAAAGCAAACTTCCTTTTATTTTGAACAAGGAATCACCTTCTTAAATTTTTCGCATTTGGTAAAGAAACCCTGCATGTGGTTGTAAATAAAAGGCATTTTTTTACCGGTGAATAAAAAGATTGTTTTGTAACAACCAAGTTCACATATTAATAAAAAAATATATATAAAACTATCACATTTTTACTAAGAATAAAATTACCAAAAAAATATATATGTACTAGATATATTATTTAATAAAAGTTTTTTTTATAAATATATTTACTAGTTAGAAACCACATAATAAGTAAAAAAGGGACTACTAACTGAATAACCTGGCACAATAACACTAGCAGGAGTTAATATATTATTTTGATTCACAATACTTGGGTCAGATGAACTTCCAGTATTTCTGGGCACCACAGGTTCGGAATCTGGATCAACGTTGTTAATATCAATACCATTCATTGGATTTACTTTGTCAACACCACAGAATGAGCAGGGTTGTTGGGTTGTTACTTCCTCTTTATCTCTATCATTACTTTCGTCTATTTCTTGTGGTTTTGCAGTTCTTCGTGATATTCCTGCTCGTCGTGGAATAAGCGGTTGAATTCTGGAACCAAATTCCGGAGAACTAGGACTTCTTTGATTAAATTGTGGATCTAATTCATTATTGGGATTATTCGGATATTCAAGTCCATTTCTAAAATCTGGTCGGTTAGGACCAGGAAACCTACCACCTTGGTTAAATTGTGGATCAAGCTCTCCATTAGGTATATCTTGATTATTTGGATCTTCAGTTCCTCGTCGAAAATCTGGCCCATTTTGGTTTCCTGGAAACCGACCGGCAAATGCCGGATTTTGATTAAAAGCAGGATTTAAACCACCAACCTGATTTCCGGGAATTGCTGGAATTGGTCTACGAAACTCGGGATTTGGATTAACAGCAGGATATAATCCATTTTGTCTCAGATCTGGGTTTCCAACTGGATATTGACTATTAAATCCTGGATTTTGATTAAAAACGGGATCAACCCTACCTTGCCTAAGACCAGGACCTATTTGGCTGTCAGGATTTACGGCGAATTGGGGCACATTATTTATGGTCACAGCACCATCTCGGACTTCTAGGCTCTGATAGTGTCCAGGTAAAGACACATAATATGAATATCCATAGGGCTTTGTGAAAACCGAAGATAAGACACTGCATAGAATTAAAAATATATTTAGTAAATGCATATTAATGTTGAAATTTTTTAAGTCACTGTCGCAATAATAACATTGTTAGTGTTTATATATCTGATTTAATAATTAGCCAGAGGCGTAGGTCAATTAAACAATAAACCAAAATATTACAAAAATATATACTTAAACGCATGTATATGTTTAAAAAAGAGCTTATATTTGCTTTTAGGGTATTATGTCATATAAGTACACTCTTGTTTAAGTGACTTTATTTATGACCAACTTTATTTTTAAATAGAATACATGTTTTTTAACTTTTTGTGTTTACATAATTTACCATGGGCGAGCCTAATCTGGAGTGCATATTCAGGGTTAAGTCGCGTCCAGACTTACTTGCTACAATTCGCCAAACATCCGTCCAAACTAACCAACCTGTTTGCGCGCTCTATTAACGCTAAAATACCCACAAGCTGTAAATTACTGACAGAATCATTCGCCAAGCCCTTTAGAAGACGTGAATTTTGGCGGCATAGAACTGCATGTCGTCTTGATGCGGCTTTATAATATTTTCTAATACCATAAGCTTAACTTTGCTTAAACCGAAAAACTTGTGAGTGCAATAGGATCAGACTGGTACTTTATAATTTTTAATTTGAATTTATTTTTGTGGGGTTATTAGGTTTACTTTGTTTTCACTTTGGGAGTAACTTTTTTAGTTTTAAAATACAATACAAAATTTTAAAGGACAGTCTTTCTGGTTTGCTCGAGTCGTTTTCTTTTAAATTAAATAATATCCAATAAATGAGTTATTTTTGAACTACAGAATGTCAGAAATTTAAGAACATAGTCATTTTTTCATAAATAATAACTTTGAATTTTTGCCTGTGTCCCTGAGGGATTTAAAGTAAATGGTTATTTCAATAAAAAATACAACGCCACCGCATATTCCTAAAATAAAAATCCTATTTTGAATTTTGGTTTAGTTTCGAAAAAATGTAATTCCCTGGCTTTGTATTTTTTACGGTGTAAAAGGTAATACCTACGCACTTTACACCTATTTTTTTTCTAAATTGAATATATCCTTTTTGTTATTATTAGTTAAAGGGAAAAATTGGATTTTCTATCATTGTATGGCAAAAACGGCGGGAATTTATTATTAAAATAAAAAAAAATAGGTATCTTATTTAATTTTAAAAAGTTTAAATTGATCTATGCGAAACTGAAGATCCGACAACATCGCCGATATTTTCACTAAATTCAGAGTATGGTTTGACTGTGGAGTACCAAAATTTGTCCAGTTTGGTTCAAAATTTTCTGACATTTGAGCAATTCGAACTTTTGTACATACTACAGTATGTCGTTAGAGTTACTGGACCTCATTTTTTTTAACATATTACGTACTTTTATAAAAATAAACAAAAATATATTTTTATAAATTATCACAGAAGTTTAGAAAAAAATTTCACACATTTTTGTGTAGTTTATGATCCAGCAAAAGTCAATATGGACAAGTAAATTCGTGAAATTGTAAATTTATTGTGTTTTCGACTGTTTTAAACTGCTAATTTGTTTTAATGTGTAGATGTTACAGTTCGAAATTTACCGGGTCAACTAAATAACATACCACTTAGGCAATGTGAGGAAAAGAGACAGTCCAACGTAAATACCGTCATGTCAACATTTCGTATTAAATGATTCATCTTACAGCCTTTTTTGTTGCTTTACTGCAAAGTTGGTCTATATAGGGTCACGACATTCGGCCATATTGCTTTGACGTGTTATGACGTCACATCTTCCATTTTTGGCCATGTTGTTCAGTGCCGGAGATATACAGTTTATTGTATTAGTAGAACAACCGTTTACACAACAGTTTTTAATTATTATTAAGTTGTAAATTCTTTTACTTTCAATAAAAACATTTGTAATTACATCTTTCAACAAATATCTCTTCCAAAAAAATGCAAAATGAAATGTCAAATTCTAGACGCCACTGGATTGATCTTCAGTTTTGTTTTTACCCAGTCTTGCCGACTTTTCTCCGTGGAGTGCCCTTCCTTGCGTCCCCGACGTCGAACCTCCTAAAAGTTGAGGATATGTCGCAACCTTATAAATATAAACTAACCTATTACTTATTCAGTATGATGATAATATGATAAATCAATATGTCTTTTAAAATTTATTGTAATTAGTAAAATACTAATAATTACATATGTTTATTATGGTTTAAGTTATAGTAATGAAGCTACAGATTTAAAAATGTTTTTGAATTATCTAAGAAAATATTTAACTTATAATAATTCACATTAAAGTTATTAGACTTAAATGACTAAAATCTAATTTACCTCTTATTATTTCATTCATCATTATTTTAGTCTTAAGGAATTTAGGGACGCTTATGATAACATTGACACTTTAGGACAGAAATTTTAATGTTTTAAGTTTACCAAAATGGTTGGCTTTCTGATGATTTTAAGCATAATATTCACCTCACATGCGAGAACAAGGATCTGCACGGTTTGAATTTTAATTTGGAGTTTTAGCATTTCAAGATAGAATTCTTAAAAGTTTGAGTTTTTTAAGAATTTGTTTTATCAGAAACTATTCCTTGGGTTTCTCGTCAGTTGGGACCACTTTGATTTTATTTAAGTCTTATAGCATAGTTTGTAGAATTAGGAATGTAAAAGTTGATACCTCTGAGACTCAAAGCCGGCTACTCATTACGCGGTATTTGGCGAGTAACTTGACTCGGAATATACTTAGCAAGTATTTGTCGAGTTGCCGAGTTCAAGCTATCTACATTTGCGAGTTTTTGAAAGTGCCCCAAAGTTAAATAACATATTTAGAGAAACGCAATCGAAAAGGCAGAGGCTTTATTAACAAAAAAGAATTACATAATATAAATTTTTATGCTGTAACAATAAACAAAAAAAAAATAAAAAAGTATGTAATAAAATTAAAAAAGATAGTAAATCAGAAAACACTAAAATAGTAAGTATTTGAGGACACTACACTATTTTTCAGATCCAAAAACATAGGAAGAAATATTTTAAAGGAGTTAAATGTCAAAAAAACTATGTAAATATATATAATTTTTTTTATTACACGTCTTTAAAACTTTTAATAAGACAACTCCTGATTTCATATAATTTTTTAGGTAACTACAGATTTGGAAGGTTTTAAACAAAATTTATGCAGCTCCGTAACAGTCTACTTGAATAACCCACCTTCTTGACTGTGCCATCACTCAATTAATTACACAACACACTATCAGTAATTAGTGCTTAATTATGTCTACTAAAATCGTTTAAAAAAGAAGAAGCCAGAAAACCGCGTAGAAAACAATTGGCACAAAGCGGCCAAACAAAAGCAAGGTTGCCTCATCTGGTCAAACTGTCAAATCTAGGTATTTCGGGGCTAGCTGGGCAATTTGAATTTATCACCTTCATGGTCGAAATCGTCGAAATTAACCTAGCTAATTTCACCATCATTTTATTTTTTTTCTCTCAAAAAATAGACAACTAAACATTTTGTTTGACTTAATTTTTATTGGGATGATTTGTATCAATAAAATGTTAGAAAAGGCCATTTCCTTTAAATTATGTAAAAAAACATAAAATAATGTTGTTTTAGCCGCTATTATTATAAATGTAACAGATCAAAAAATTGCTCGAATGTTTTTTTTTTTTTCAACTGCAGGAGCCGTCTGCATGTCCGGTGGCACTGCAGCCCGGAAGGCTTATTGTACCAATGCTCAAATGTTAGTTAAATACCAATGTTAATAATATGGTTTGAAAAGTATAAAATATGCGTTGAAGGTTTGCACTTCAAAAATCCACACATTTATTTGCCTGCTGCAACAAAGGTGCATGCTTTATTTAATCAGGATTGGTATGCCGCCATTTTTGTATGCTTGCCGGCAATTCGGCCTCGCTCGTAAAATTTATTGGCAATTGAGTGTGTTTATTTAGGGTTAACTTTTTTAATGCATATTAGATGTTGGCATAATATTGCCACCAAATTGCTGCAAATAAGCTTTACCATCATGTGCCAATATGAAAATAGGTGGGTGCCGGTCGCTTCCTATATGTATCTGAGATTAATACCCTTTTTCTTCTGATTTTTATCCTTGTACACAACACAACAAGTGAAATTTATTTAAAAGACCATCATGAGAAATCTTAGAAAAATTTATAATTATTATTATTCAAAACTACATATTTTTTTTTCTTGGGCTAGTTAGAAGTTTTTGGACATTACCAAATCAGTTTTACAGGTCTGAAAGTTTATTTCACTGGTAATACCACTAGCGCTAAATTTACTCTCCGGAAATTTTTTTCAGCTGCAGGCGAGGGAGAATTTTCTTAAAATATTCGTGGCCGAGAAAAAATTTCCCGGAATAATTTAAGCACGTGTGGTATTCGGTAAGAAAATTTCACACCAAGTTTGTGTTAAATAATATTCTTTAAATTAATATTTGTAACTTTGACACGAGCTTTAAAATTTTACTATAAAATAAATATTTTCCATTTTACCAATTGTAGTTGCAAATATATGTAATTTTAGAGCTTATCATTGTTTATTCTTTTATATTATATATACCTTATATTACTACAGTTGGTAAAAATAGTTTATTTTAATTTTTTTAGACCCATACCTTGCTTTCGTTTGCTCTTCACTTATGTCTAGTACTTCAGTCTTATGATATTATTTTACTAACTGTAGTTGTATAAAATTGTCATTTAGGGTCTTAAAACCTTACATTATTTTATATTATGTTATGTCTGAAATACTACAACTGGTACAAAATAACATTTTCTTTAATTATGTATGTAAATGACAGACATGACGTTGAAACAAATTCAATGATTATGTCAAAACATTTCCACTATAATTCGCTCCAGGGTACCCCAGGCAGGAGAAAAAAATTCCGATAAATACTTGTGTTGTCATGGTAATGCAACCAAAACTACACATTTAATTGGTCAAAAAACACTGGTGTGGAATTTTCATATTAATAATACTAATTATTTAAGGCTTTACCAGACTAAACCACTTTTTATACAACTTAAGTGTATTATTTTTTACTCACATAAATTTTGTGACCTAAAATACAAGATTTTTTAATTTCATATATTTTTAGAAATGCAACATTTTTAAATTAAGGAAATTTTCGGTTTTACTTGTTGGTTTTATTAGATACTTCGCGACAGCGACATTGCACTCTTCTTATAGTCTGCATATTCGTAGTCCCTTAATTAAATTTTAGTCAGCGAAACATCTCTGAGTAAATTATGTTATTACAAAAACTTTATATTCTCACGTAAATTAAAAGTGATAAACTGTTCTCAATTCTTTTTTTATGAGTGATTAGAATCTCGTCGTATTATACAGGGTGGCCCAACTATATTCGACACGGTCTGTAGCTGGATAACCATGGGGTTTTTAAAAAAGTAAACACTGAAACATATACAGGTCGGATAAGGCCACAGTATAAAATTATTTTACTCTATACAGGATGTCTCAAAAAAGTGTGACGATCAAAGTTATATTTTTTGAAATGGAACACCCTATATTTTATGACGGTTTTAGATTCTACATAAAAAAATAATTTAAGTTTGTTAATAGTACCAAGTGTCTAATTTTATTCGTTTCTGTGATATTTGATTTTTTTCAAAAATGCAGGGTGCAATTAAATTAATTTTATTTTAACAATATAAACTTCTTAACTTTAAAATTTGTTACAAGATTAGAAAAGTCTGCCTTATCATACGTAGGTCATATCGAGATCATAGATTATACAGGGTGATCAAAAAATAATTTCAATTTTTTTAGAAAGTCAAATAGCAATATCTTCCTATTTTAAATGGAAATACCTGTACTTTTACACCATGATGACAAACCAAATGCTCTTAAATGGTGTATAGTTGCCTATACTATCTTTTATACTTTTGAAGTAAATTCCGTTTTAACATATTTTAATTCCAAATGTCTATTTAAATGTAAGTAGGCTCGTGATATAGCTATGCCTATTTACTAAGCCGTTATTGAAAATGTAAACTTGTTGAAAAAACACAAAAATTAAAAGATTTTGTATTATCTGCCACTATTTTTAAAATTAACAGAAAAAAATCATTAGTTGCTTATAATGCTACTTCTCCAATAACACTTATTTCAGCTGAATGTGGTAATGATAAACTTGTGTTTTTAAACAATCCTTAATATGCTCTGGTCATTATGACGACATTCTGTACCCTATAACTCGTTTCTTTTCAGATTAACTCTAGACTAAAGAAAACCATTTTTTTCACATCCTACCAGTATTATATTATCTTGTTATTGTAGAAGAAGGATTTTGTTTAAAATCATTGAAATTTCTGTTAAACTATTAAAGTTTATTGAAGAGCATGCAAATCTACGTCCATGGTAAAAACTTAAGATTTTTCGGTTAACTCGTTTGCTAGTTAGATGCTAATATATTTTTTAAAAATTGTTACATGATTATCGCCTCATATTTATAAACAACAATAAAAATACCAGTTAGCGTGACATAAAGTTGTCTTTCATATTTGTATGAAATGTATTTATGCCTTTTCAAAATCCGGAGCACTGTTGATTGATCTTTTCCTATGATATCCTGAAGTTTCCTTGTACTCACCTTCCCTTCATTTTCTTCCACGTGCAATAAAATTTCCAAGTCTCTATCATCTCTTACATTTTCTTCTCTTTGATACTTCCTAGCTTCACATCTGCAGTTATTTATCACTGTGCCTTTGGTCTCAAATTTTTGATAGTCCTATCGACTGTTGATTTCCCGGGTATCGGTCTATTCGGACACTGAGCAGCGAACATGTCTGACACCTTTGGTAACTATTTCCTAGATAGTACCATTTAATCATCAATATTTTTTCTTCAGTAGTATAACTCATGGTTAATCTTTTCACTCTACGATTTTTTGATAATAATAAAGCATTAAATTTCAAAATGACAAAGTTATGTCACGCTAACTGGTATTTTTATTGTTGTTCATAAATATGAGGCGATAATAATGTAACAATTTTTAAAAATATTATTAGCATCTAACTAGCAAACGGGTTAACCGAAAAATCTGAAGATTTTACCATGGACGTAGATTTGCATGCTCTTTAATAAATTAATAGAATATTTCTCTAAAATAATTAGGGGAGCCAATAATTGACCCCATTAAAAATTACATGGGATTTCCTATGTCCCGCCCGGCGATGCATCACCGGGTATATTACAATTAAACTAATTTTTTTATTAATTACTAATTAATAAAATGTTTTTGTTCTTTTTTTGTTTCACATTTACGTTATTTTTATTACGAGTTACATTGCTTAAATTCTCTAGAAGACTTCCTTGAGAACCCCTCGACAAAATGTTAATCTAGTAGGTTATTAGTAGAACTTAAGTGTCTTAAATATTAAGTACGGATATACGCCTTCAAATTTTGGAGTTACAAGGATGCATGAGCATAATTATTATTACAATCATTTACATTTGGGGATAATTAATGCGATTTTAAACCAAGAGCGGTAATAATTGATAATGTCTTATTACAATTATATATGAATAATAAATTGTGGTTTTAAATGTAGACGTAAAGTCTAAGTGCTTTTAACAAGAATACCGGGTATTTAAGGATGTTTAAAAATATCTACTTTTTTAAAAACTTTAACCTACCTTAGTGACACAAAAATGAAGCATTCAAGTCCGGACATATGTTCGGAAACTTTTTTCTTAAAAAATTTCGTACCGTGGTTAGAAAACCCCTGTATACAGGATGATTTAGGATTAAAAAATCTGTGGCGAGCATGGTGTAGAGGCTAACGTATCAGCCTCTCACCGCAGCGATCCGGGTTTGAATCTCGGTTCCTTCCACGGATTTTTAATAGCTCGTCACCTCACAGATAGTAATGGCAAAGCTTCCGTGTAGTATTCTGCCAATTCTAGGTACTAGTAGTTATTTTTAAAAATAACGTCCGTGGTGGCACTACCGCGTTGTCTAAAAGGTGCTGTAAAATGCAAAACTGTATGTTTCAGTGCTTGGATAACGTTGACGGAACAGGGTAAAAATGGGTTAAACATCCAATAACCCGGCACTCACGGTACTTTGGTATTTAGGCATAAGCCTTCGTGAGATGTCACAAAGCATTGCAAGATCTTTTCTTTTAAATATTAGGTTTTATAATTATTTTGTTAGCAATTAGGTAAAACAGTAATAATTTTTTTTTAATAAGATTTATATCAAGTCTAACTTTCTTTACTAAAAGGAGTGTTTTCGAATTTTTAACACGCTTTTATTAGCTTGGTTTGTAACTATCTATCTATCTATGTAACGGAATCTTTGAGCCTAATTTTTACCAACTTCCAGCGATTCAATTTCTTTGAAACTTTGCACACGGATCAAGGACCGATGACAATGCAATAATTTAAAAACAGTATCCCGTTATCCTGATTAGGACCGCCAGGATAAATAAATTCCTTTACAGATCCTCTGTGTCCTAATACTACTCTTGACAAAATGGCGAAGGAATTTTTCAGTGAATAAACTGGAGCATTTATTTTTAAAAAACTAATTGATATATCGAACTAAAAAATGAAAAATAAATAATAGTTTAAAAAAACTAAAAAACACGCTTTTATATGCAACCGAACTAAAAATTAGAAAATAATTTTTCATTACAAAGAGTTTGTCACTTCAGAATAAAGGCGTGGGGTGCATTTTACTATTTTTCATAACTTTTCCCTCATAGATATTTGTAAATAGAATAATTATAACATTTAATATATTAAGCACCCCACGCTTTTATTCTGAAGTGACAAACTCTTTGTAATGAAAAATTATTTTCCAATTTTTAGTTCGGTTGCATATAAAAGCGTGTTTTTTTAGTTTTTTAAACTATTATTTATTTAACTTTTTTAAAGGTGTAAAACCCTGTATCCTGGGAACGAAAAATTTACAGACCCATGTTTATATAAACTATTTGTTAGATTTTATAATGTAAAATCTTCCCACTCACGGTACTTTTGGTATTTAGGCATAAGTCTTCGTGAGATGTCACAAAGATAAAAAAAAAATTATACAGGGGCTAATTTAATTAGTGGCTAAAAATACAGGGTACAATTCCTCAGCTTATTTAAGAAAAAAAGTTCATATGAGTATATGCCCTAAATGTCTTAACTTTTGAGATACAGGGTGTTAAAATTTCCAAGAAACATATATTTTAGTAAAAACTTATACTGGATATAAACCTTTATTAAATAGGTCTTTTAGAAAAATAATACCACATTTAATATGTATATCTCTAGTAGTTTTGGAAATATGTGCCATCCAGGAAACTGAAAATGATGTGAAATTTTCATTATCTCTACAGCTCCAGATAAGCACTAAATTAGTGTCGAGAATAAAATAGACATTATATCTTCTATTTTTTAGATTTGAATGGCCATATTTCCAAAACTATAAGATATAGACATATTAAATGTAGTATTTTTTAAAGCTCTTTAAAATACCTATTTAATGGTGATGAAATTTACAGGGTGATTTATTTAAGAAAACCAGTTTACCATTAAATCCCCGAGGATGGCAATATTTCCAAAAATTATTAAAATTTTATATAACACATAAGGACTTTTTCTAATGGTCTTTGATCGATCTTTTGAATAGTGATATAATAATACAGGTGTTCCATTAAAAAACGTATATTTTTACAATAAATTTAAAACCCGATGTTCAATTGTTTTTTGTTGGCGGCACTTGTAATCAGCTAAAAAATGCTAATACCTTGTAATTTTAAACGTCGTCGTACCTCCAATAATAAAGAAATTAGCAATAGTGCCGACCTAAAATGATCACCTGTATAATATAAAATTTAAAGGTGGGGGAGAGGGGATTGTAAATAATTTTTTTTTGTCTTATCTTATTGTTAACATTTAGAAAAATATAGACTCTTGAGATTACACAAGTCCAGATCTAAGCACAAACTCTTGAAGTTGTTATGTTAAAAAAATTCACTAGCGAGTTTAGTGATTAAATAATATTTCCTTTTCAAAATTAATCTTTGTAACTCTGACACGAGCTTCAAAAGTTCTACTATAAAATAAATATTTTCATTTTACCTATTGGCAGTTGCAAATATATATGTAATTTTAGAGCTTATCATTGTTTATTCTTTTATATTATATGTACCTTATATTACTACGGTTGGTAAAAATAGTTATATTTAATTTTTTGGACCTATACCTTGCTTTCGTTTGCTTTTCACTTATGTCCTAGTAATTCAGTCTTATGATATTAAGAGAATTGTTGCAAGTTTCCCTTGATTAAGCTCGGGGAATTATAATTAATACCGGCCTTATTTAAATAGTGCTTGTACCCATAATTTAGAGTTATTGCAAATCATGTTGACAGTACCATTAACCTTAAAAAAAGGGGAAGAAATTTTAGTAGTTTTTCTTTATTGTTTTGTGTTGTAGGGTTTTTTATAACCATAATTACAGAAATACATTTGAAAAAGCAAGGTTTTAAGTATTTTTACTTCTAAAAACTTATCGATTTTGTGATCGGCAGCCGTTCGGTTCGACGAACAGTTCCGAAGTTAAATATAAGGCCAAAATAAGGCACGACCTAAAATCGACATAAATAAAGCCGGGCACTATACTTATTAGGGAGTCCTTATCCTACCATGCATCTGCGCAAGTATCAAGGACCGATGACAATGCAATAATTTAAAAACAGTATCCCGTTATCCTGATTAGGACCGCCAGGATAAATAAATTCCTTTACAGATCCTCTGTGTCTCTTGACAAATGGCGAAGGAATTTTTTAGTGAATAAACTGGAGCATTTATTTTTAAAAAACTAATTGATATATCGAACTAAAAATGAAAAATAAATAATAGTTTAAAAAATCCAAAAACACGCTTTTATATGCAACCGAACTAAAAATTAGAAAATAATTTTTCATTACAAAGAGTTTGTCACTTCAGAATAAAAGCGTAAGTGCTTAATATATTAAATGTTATAATTATTCTATTTGCAAATATCTATGAGGGAAAAGTTATGAAAAATAGTAAAATGCACCCCACGCTTTTTACTCTGAAGTGACAAAACTCTTGTAATGAAAAATTATTTTCTAATTTTTAGTTCGGCTGGATGCATCGCCGGGCGGGACATAGGAAATCCCATGTAATTTTTAATGGGGTCAATTATTGGCTCCCCTAATTATTTTAGAGAAAAATTTATTGAAGTTTATTGAAGAGCATGCAAATCTACGTCCATGGTAAAAACTTTAGATTTTTCGGTTAACCCGTTTGCTAGTTAGATGCTAATATATTTTTAAAAATTGTTACATTATTATCGCCTCATATTTATGAACAACAATAAAAATACCAGTTAGCGTGACATAACGTTGTCATTTTGAAATTTAGTGCTTTATTATTATCAAAAAATCGTACAGTGAAAAGATTAAAGTTGTATTTATACAAACGAATTAAGTTAAGTTAAACTAAACTAGAGTAACAAATTTCAAGAACTTATGACATTTATAATATTTACATGCTTCAATAAATTATTAATATTATTACAATAATTAATATGTTGGAAATAAACTTAAGATTTAAGAAAATTTTCAAATATTCCTCCATTGACTGCTAGACAATAACCCAGACGTTCATAAAATTGTCTTCTTACATTGGCTAACTGGTAAATTGAAATTTTATTGCATTCTGCAGAAATAGCATTTTTTAACTCATCTAGATTAGAGTAATTTTTATCCTTGTATATCATGCTTTTAAATGGCCCCAGAGGAAGAAGTCATTTGGCGAAATATCAGGAGACCTGGCTGGCCAATTTATGGTGTGATGTAGGCCAATAACATTTCCATTAAAAGCATTGTGTAAATATTCCCGAACAGCCAGGGTATTATGTGCCGGGCAGCCATCCATTTGGTACCAAATTTCCTGATTTTCCCTGGATACATCATTTAAAGCGGGTAAAATTAGTTCTTCGAGTAGTTCCAAATAAAATTCTGCATTCAAATTTTGATTAAGAAAAAATGGTCCAATAATATGTTGTCCGAAAATCCCCGCCCAAACATTTACTTTCTGTGGATATTGCGTCCTCGTTTCGACAAATCTGTGTTGGTTTTCTTTGCTCCAGTATCGGTAATTTTGATGATTGGGTTCATTGTTTAACGTAAATGTGCACTCATCAGTAAAACAAATATTTCTTAAAAATTCCCTGTCCATGTTTGCCCTTTCCATCATGTCAAAACAAAATTCCTGCCGTCGTATTTCATCCCCATCCCTTAGCTCTTGGATCTTCTTTCTTCCACAACCTATCTCATTCATAGTCTATGCTGACGATAGTACCCTTCACTCCACTTTCAGGTTCCCCAAACCAATCTCTCAACCCGACTTGGAAAGCAAACGCAGGGCGATGCAGATATCTCTTTCACAGGATCTCAATTTGATATTGGATTGGGGCGCCAAAAATCTCGTTCAATTTAATGCATCCAAAACACAATCATGTTCCTTGTCGCGAAAAATCATCAAACACTCATCCTTTGCTTATGAGTGGCCAGGTTTTTGCAGAGCGGGGACACATTTAACCTTGTGGGCGTCACATTTGAGAATAACCTTAACTGGCATAAACACATTGTAATCTATAGCCACCGCGGCTTCAAAAAAGCTTGGATTTCTTTTCCGAGCCAAAAGTATTTTCTCCTTCCAATTTATACACTTTGTATGTGTCCCAAATTCGACCCTCTCTGGAATATTGTTCTCATGTCTGGGGAATGGCATCCCTACAACCCTCAGCATTCTTGATGCCATTCAAAGAAGGGCTGTTCGTCTTATTAATGATCCTTTACTTACTCAAAGACTTCCTTCTTGCCTGCCCATCGTCGAGCTGTGGGAGATCTATCGCTCTTCTATAGATACTTTTACGGCTTCTGCTCCGACGAATTATCCAGTATAGTCCCTCCTCTTGCAGCTCCCAACAGAGAAATCTCGTGGTGTCCGCGCGTATGCATCCCTATACAGTTCAATTGGACAGGCCCCGAACTTCCCATTTCGTTCGTTCTTTTATCCCTAGAGTTTCTAGACTGTGGAACCTGACTGCCTGCGGAGGTCTCTTCCCCTTCCCCCCAAATCTTCAAGTTTTTAAGTCCCGTGTTAACAAACTTCCTCTTACTCCTGCTTCAAGACATCCCACGGTTCTTCATTTTTAAGGTATTTAAAAGAAATTTAAAAATACCCTATTTGATAAATCTGTCTTTAATAGTTATGTAAATAGGGCCACTATACCTATGGCACTAAGCTTAGTGTTTACAATGGGATTACGGGTATTATACCTGTAGATATATCTAATGAAAATTATATCCGCTGTTTTTTAGATATAAATGACCATATTTCCGAAACTAATAAAAGTTTACCTCTTCATTTTGCACTTGCTATGCTTAAAAGATAGTGGATAAAAAAACCTTACAACAAGAAGTCTTTTCGCGAACTGTTGCTACTTTTTGATGAGGGGAGCAAAGGAGACATTTGTATTTCGTGCAAAAAAAATGCACGAAATACAAAGTCTTCTCTGTTTCCCTGTCTACCTACGTGCATGCAGCCATTCCATTTTAATTTTCCTTTTTGATGAAGCAAAAAGATGACACCAAAATATTTTTCGTGGCCCTCTTAGTTTTTGACATACAGGGCGAATATTCTTTTTTTAATTTTTGGACCCCCTTCATATTTTCCGAGATATGAACCAAACATATAATTTTTTATGGAACACCCTATATATTTCTTATTCAATAAATTATAAAGGATGGTAGCTTTTCAAAAATGTATAGTGATTTTAAATTTTTTACCCTAAATTATTGATTTTTGTTTATTCGCATAGTAGGCAATTATATAGGCTTTATAACCAAAGAATAAAGTTATCCTTAAATTCATCATTTTGCACCTTTCATAATAAACCGAAATAAGTAAAAAAAATTGAATGTCGACTTTTTAACATAAAACGCATGGAAACCGGCGAATAAACAAAATCAGTCTTATGGGCGCTTGATTTGCACAAGTAGAAGTGAAATAAGTGATCGTCCGTCTCTTTTGTTTCAACTAACGCAAATTTATTCGCCGGATTTAATGCGTTTTATGCTGAAAAGATGTAAATCTAAGTTTTTACTTATTTCGGCTTATTATTAAAGGTGCGATTTATTTACATATTACAGCAAAATATGAGTTTTAACTATTTTATCTTAACCAGCATCCCTATTCACTGCTCGGTTCCTCAAGTTTGTTCACCTACTAATTGATTAAGAATTAAAACATATGTTTAATTAGCCTTTTTGCGTATATATTCAAAAACGTGTCCAAAATCAGTATGTATCTATGATTTAAAAGAAAACATTTGATTTGAGACAAAATTGTAAGAAACCGTGATTAAACTGTCGACAAAATTATTATTGAAATTTAAATTTCGAAGATATCAGTTTTATACATGGTTCTCAAAACTAAAAACCCATAAAAAAGTATTTTTAAGTCATCTTTCGTTTCATCAAAAACTATCAACAGTTTGCGAAAACCGCAAGTCTCTATATCTAATAATAACCAAGTTTCTCTGCAATTGCAACGAAATCAGTCCTGTACACATTGACGAATATTTCTTATATTATTTGGCACAATGAGTTTTATTATTGACATGTAAAAAATAGGTTTTAATTAACCCTGTACATTGTTTTTATTAAGTGTTTGCATTTGGGTTTTGCATCTCCCTTCGGAATTTATTATTAAATGCCGGCTATGGCAAATATGGCCATGTGGCTAGCAATAAACTATAATTGAAGAGAATTCCTGAAATAACTGACCAAGAGCCATATTACAAGTGAAATTAAAGACACATATAGTTACAAACTTTGCGGCCCTTGCCATGTATTTTCCTTCTAAGGACGACAATGTCATGTATTTTATTTATAAACAAGCCATGGTATTAAAAAAGCAGGTTTTTTTTTAGTATGGAAAGCATGCTGAGGGTAATATTATTATGTTAATCTAATTGAGGGAAGACCTGTAAAAAATGACATTATGTATTTAAGAATATTAAGAAAATTGTTACTTTTTGTAAAAATAATACCAAAATAGTATAAATTTCATTTTAATTTCTTAGTTACCCATAGTAATTTTCGGTAATTAATTTTTATTAAATTTATTCACAAAATTTAAGTTATTTAGTATTTCTGACATACATAATCTACGCTACTACAGAAAAAAAAATGTCTTGTTTTAAGCAAATACAAGGTTTTAAAAATATGCATTTTTTGAATAGTTGTGCTTTTAAACCAAGATTTATTTCTTACTTTAAAATAATAGTGGTTCTTAAACTGGGAGAAAAATACTTTAATTTATGTCTTTAATGTAAAAGAAATTCTTTAAATTAAAATATCCTTAGTATTATTTTAAGAATATCAGAATCAAGAAATAAGAACCTAAAGATTTATGATTTAAGCTCTTTAATATCTTAAATATAAGTTTTAAGATTTTAAACAAAAGAAATATTAAATGTTTCTATCAAAATATTAATGAATTTTCTTTAAAATAATAGGTTCTTATTTTAAGAACCTATACCAAAATCTTTAACCTTTATGTCAAAGAACCTATTTCTTTAATATAAGTATTCACTGAATTATGCTTTTGAGTACGGTATCAACGGTACGATTATATCCTACCGTCGAACAACGAAAGTTTTTTTTTATAAGATACACTTGTTATTCGTATTATTCAACTTGGACCCGGGACAGCCAGTTTGATAAGTCCTATGAGGTTCGGCAAAACGCATCATCGATGGAGAAGAGAGGTCTCGGTGAATGACATGATAAGCAGGAATTCCTCTCTTAACTATCAAAAAGAGAACTAGTTGTTTATTTAATATAATTATCTTAATTGAATTAAATTTTATTTCAGTCTGTGGTATTTAGTATCTTGTCTTAAAGAAAGAATCTCTCAGTGGGAAAGCGCTCGATGTTTTTAACGGAATACATCGTTCTTTAATGTAGACCCATTGGGGTCACTAAATAAAATAAGGTTATTTTTATTACAAAAGCGCCTTCTTTTGAATTTAGTACGCAAAGCTGAAAACATATTTTTTTCTGTTTGAGATCCTATTTCTTTAACACATATGAAAGTCACAATTCTCTCAAATTAAATCTAAGGCTTTTGTTTTAAGATATCTTTTTTTTCAGTGATAATTAAGGTGCAATTTTTAAATTTTATTTAAATTACTCAAATAAAAATACATTTTTTCAGCGTGTTTGGTTTTTAAGTTTAAACCAAGAAAATCCATTAAACTGCATAATTCCTGGACAACCTAAAACATTTTTTTTCTTCAGAATATTAGTTTTTATACTTTTTTTCTAGCAAGTATGGCTTAACAAAAATATTTAATTAAATTATGTTTATATCTAGTTTTAAAATTTTTTAAGATAAGTGTTTATAAAATTTTAAAGAGTTAAAAAGTTTAACACCCTGTATCTTGAGAACGAAAATTTGCGGATCTATGTTTGTAGGTCCGCGCATTTAGTAAAGAGGCCACCGACGTCATCATTTTCTGCGCAAAATCTCCTCTTATTTCCTCATCCCGTATTTAAAATGTTATTTATTTTTTTAAATCAAATCTTTAAAATGCCTACTTCCTAGGTAACGATACGAAGCCCTCGAAACCGCGATTGAAAGAGAGTTACAGAAGATTTCACGTAGATAATGATGACGTCGGTGGCCTCTTTACTAAACGCGGCGACTTTATTACCTTTTTTTTCATAAATCAACCCTTATTTTTTTACAAGACATTTTTATGAAATTTTGCACTCACCTACTAAGCATCAATACATCAATAGGCATATTTAAATGTGGAAGATTTTTAATTATTTCTACCAGTGGCATCCCTACGGAATGCATACTGAAGATTTTTCAAATAACATGTGATACACCATAGCTTTTGGCAAAAATATTTTTTTATAATTCCCATTAATTTTGCAACCAATGTGACCACTAGATCTTTTTTGTCCTATGTACCGTTTTTGCGTAACAAGAATAAAACCGTTTTTATTGCATATTTTTTACAGAAAAATATTTAAAACCAGCAAGTAACCTAGTGCCCTATTTTTAGTTTCCATGCGAAAATGGTGCATCAAAAAAATTGTTCAAGAAATCAAATTTGTTGCAAAATAAATGAGAATTAAACAAATATTTTTTTTTCCTAAAAAGCAATGGCGTATCATTTTTTGTTTTTGAATAAATCTTTAGTATTAATTCCATACGGACGCCACTGGTAGAAATATTTAAGAATCTTATACTTTAAAAATTCTTATGGGTGCTTAGTAGGCGCGTAACAAATTTTATGAAAATATCTCAAACAGTTTTAAGGTTATGATAAGAATACGATTTTCTTAAATCTCTTTAACACCCTGCAGCTCCTGAAAAAATACTTTAGTGTACTCTCACGACACACAGTCGGTCACACTTAATAGTTTGTTTTAACCCATTAATCACATGCAATACAAGCCTTATAATCTGATAAAAAGGTGTTATTTTTTCCTGTAAAATTATTTTTATTTATATTTCATACACCTGTGAAAACTAAAAACTTAAAATTAATAAAATTACCTAAAGCTTTACCTTGTTTTAATATTGTTTAATATTGCGGATAATATCCAGAGTATCCATTTTCCGATTAAACCACGAATATAATATGCGTTTGATAAGTATTCACCACACACATTTCTAATAAATTGGTAAATTACGCAGCAGGTATTGTGGTGAAACGCATCAATAATTCTTGGGTAAAAATAATTTAATATCGGATTGTGTTTTGCGATTTAGGCACTGCGCACATGGGTCGGTAAAACAACCACGAGACAAAGATTCGGCAAGCTTTTAACAGTATGTACGCATATATACGTGTTTGAAGTGGTGACAACCGTATAGAGACGAGCATACGTTTCAATTTTTATTATATTCTCAGCCAATAAAATCATATGTTGATCGGAGATCGCCAATGTTGCGCAAACCCGACCGCGACGTCTCAAAAACCAGCCCTTTAAGTAATCCCACCGAATCAAAGAGTGCCCTAATGGAGCCTTCTAAGACAAATATGCAAAAACCTAAATCCTACCAAACATTATTTTATAGACAAAAAAATAAAAAAATTTTGACTTGACAGGTTGACTTTTGCTATTTCATTTTATAGCTATTTATGTATCAAAGGCGTTACTAGGACTATAATGACAGAGGCCCTTCCGGGCTATTTCGACCTGATGGGCATTATAGTCCAGTAAAGCCCGTGGTGCCCTACAATGCTTTATGTTTTACCCAAAAAGAGTTTTCAATGACTAATTACATTATTTATTCGGAATATAAAAAATAAGTTGCACCTGTACCAGTACACGTAAGTAGATAATGACTGGTGTTAAGTTTGACTTTGATGTTTCTATCAGTTAGTCAGTTGGCATTTTTATTTAACGATTTGCTCAAAATGGAAGAAATTCCACAAAATATAAGAGAAAAGGCCATAAAAGCGACCGAAAATCTTTTGCCAGTTAAATCAAGGCAACAGTATGATCGGGAGTATGGCATATATTCAAATAACCGAAACCGTTTTAATGGCATATTTCCAGGAATTGGTAAGTTATTGATTTTATTTCAATACATATGTTTAACAAACTTTATTATTTTTAGTCGGAAAAATACAGTCCGAACTCTCTCTGGACCAAGTATTCCACCCTAAGGCCTACGTTGATGGTCTATGAAAATATAGACATTTCGCAATACCATCGTCTCATATCTTTTTTAAAAGTTAAGTCGAAAGTCCAAAAGAAGTCTAAAGTTTTGGAAGGAGAACAAATATTAAAATTTATTAAGAAGGCTCCTGATGATATCTACTTGGTAGACAGTCATATTGGTAATGGGTGTTTTTGGAGGTTTAAGACGAGATGAGTTGGTCAAAATGACTATTGATGACATTGAAGATAGAGGAACAGTCTTGGTTATAAAGGTACCAGAAACTAAAACTTCAACTTCAAAAAGTTTTACTATCATTGAAGAAGATTTAGGCGCATTAAATTTAATAAAAAAGTACACAACATTAGGACCAGCTGAAATAAAGGAGCGAAGATTCTTTCTTTCCTATAGAAAGGGTCGATGTACAGTACAACCCATTGGAAAAAATACCATAGGAAGCGTCCCAACATTGATCGCAAAATTTTTAAAATTGGATAATGCAGAAGCTTACACCGGCCACTGTTTGCGTCGCACATCGTCAACTTTACTTGTTGAGGCAGGTGCTTCGTTTGAAACGCTAAAACAACATGGGAAATGGAAAAGCTCTTCAGTAGCTGAAGGATATATAGAAGAAAGTATTTCATCCAAAAACAAAGTAGCCAAAATGATTGCCAATTCAGTTAATTCCGAGGTTAATTCCGTATCGACTATTGAAAATTCTTTAATGGACTGTTCTTCTATACAAAATAGCGTTAGTGCTACCACCGCTGCTACCATCACAAAAACACCGACCATTCTATAGTGGGATCAGCTACATTTTCCGGGACATTTCAAAATTGTAATTTTTATTTTGGAAATAAAGTTTAATTTTTAGTATTGTTTAAAGAAAAATTATTTTTTGTATAAACTTGATCTTTATTGTGAGAGAAATAAAATTGGATAAGCAATAAAATTTCCATATTAGCGCATTAGGGCATTATAAGCGGGCATTATCATAACCCTTATAATGCCCTAGGTGTGATAGCAGGTATTATTGCTACCATAACATATTCCGTTTCTAAGGTATTACAGATCAATAATAGATGGGAAAACAAAAGCTCTTTAGGTGTAATATTTTCGCAAATATTCTTTTAAAGTATGATTGTAAAGCACAGGACGTTTTTTAATCTCTCTCTTGAGGTTACACTAATTTTTCCGTGTAAAAACCAGACACAAACATATAAATTACACACTGTTAACAAAATAAAAAACGGTTCTGTATTGCATTTATTTATTAAAGGAGGGAAACGCTAATATGCCATCGTGCTGTCGAAGCCGGTAAAAATCGCGTCCGGGTCACTGTTGCACCGACCCATGTGCGGATAGCCTTAGACTATTTTGATGATATATTGTAAAGTACTGGCGAATTGACTAGCCGCACAGCCATAAACAAAGTGAGAAGGGGTTTAGACATAAGCAAGACCGGTGATAGTCTTTGTCAGGACGGAGGGTGTGAGAATTACTGATTTCGGTTGGCAGTTCCGTTCAAAGCTAGGTAGCATTATCAGCTGATGACAGAGTCGTGCCTTGTCGAAGCTTTGTTTGGTAAAAACTGTGGAAATTTGCCATTTTCATTTTGGTTGTATATTTTGCAAGGATTTCCAGTTGTTAATGTTTTTGGTTAGTTTAGAGACTTCACATATTATTGGTTCGGACTCGTTTTATTTTAGAGATTTTGATAGTGTTTAGTCGAATAGTTTTCAGTCTATTCGTGTTTTTATATACATATGATACAGATGAGTGTCCGCTAATTAATGGTACACAGAAAACCACAGATTTCTTATGCGAAAATACCCATTTAGGATTTAAACAAACATACCTATATCCAAAAGTTAATGATAAGGAAGATACGGGTGTTAAAGAGATATAAATATTTTTTATTCATGCATTTCGATAATTTTGATATGTTTTAAACATTTTAATAAAACTCGGTATCCAGGAGTTTTTAGATATCAGCTATTTATATCTGCGCAGTTGTAATTATAGCTAATACGATGTTATTGAAGGTACATACATACTTTCGGTTGCACTGAACAACTAAAACGTGAATACCTTAAAAACGGTTGTCAAGACCGATTCTTACTAAGTATACCTTTTTGTGCAGAAAGCATAGAGAAGCTTACTAGTTTACATACATACAGAGTAGTAACAAAAAATTGGGTAGTTTTAGAGAATTTTAAATAGTGTACCCATCGCCCTCTAGTCTCACACACACAAAAATTAATATTCGATCTGAAAAGCTAATGTTTAAAACCCCTAGATACCGTTTTATTAAGATATTTAAAAAGGGGGAAACAATTATCGAAATAAATTTACTTTTCTTTTTACTATGACACCCCCGTATCTTCCTTATTATAAACTTTTGGATATTAGGTATGTTTGGTTAAATCTTAATATTTTGGCATAAGGAATCTGTGGTTTTTCTGTGTACCATTCATTAGCGGACACCCTGTATACAAAGTTTTTAAAATGGTTTTTGACTTACGGAACCATGGAAAATGTTTTGCTCTGCCAGGTACCTCATCGTCCTGTCGTCGCTTTGATAATTTTTAATTTTCAATATTTAAACCACATTTATGTTTTTGTTTTAAGTTATGCCTATTAAAATAATCCAATAAATTTTGTTTACAACATACAGTTCTTTTTTGTTTCTCCTTAATTCTACGCCACTGATCTGCCTAAAATCAAACATGGCCGAAAATGGCCCGACTTGACGTCACAGCCGCGCTAGCCAATATGGCGAATGTCGTGACCTTATCTCAGTAAAGGTAACAACTTATCAACTCAAAGTACATTTAAATAATAAATTATTAACAATTTTTCTAACAAAAAAAAAATGTAAAGGATAATGACAAGCAAATAAAAACCTTTAATAAATATTTTTCTGTTTTTATCGCCAAGCCTCAAAAACAAATTTACCTAATCAAATAACGGTTTTCCCAATTCTTAATAAATCATTTTTTCAAAGAAAATTCTTTCCACTTAGCAGAATAAAGCGTAAGATTCTATACAAACCACCATATTGTTGGCCAAAAAATATGACAAGCTTAAATTGATGATAGGAACCAGTAAAAGTAATAATCATAATATGTGGCAAATGGTGATCTTATAAAAAGTGACCCCCGTTATTTTTCTGTAACATCAGCTATTTCGTGGTCGTTCGGTTTTTTGAAATCTATCTTTTTGCTATAGAAGTTAAAAATAATGGGATATAAAGCAAAATTAGGACAAATAAGGGGCTTATTTTATAAAAAAATGTAAGATAATTCTCCTAAATTGAAAAGGATGGGTAATTTAGTATAGGATAAGAAGCAGTTGAAAAATAAAAAGACAAATAAATAAATAGATAAATAAATACTCTGAAAACCAAGACAACATAATTTAATAATGGTTGCGGTGTAACAAATGCTGCTGTTATTTATTTAAATCATTAAAAGTTAGGGTTTTTTGCTTTTTTTTTGTACTCAAAATACAGTTTTTTATACCCTTAACAAATATTTAAAATGTTGTTTTAAAGCTTGTACAGGGTGCCGCCTTTACAGGGTATAGGAAAATCTAAAAAAGATAGGACAAATTTTATTGCACAATCTCGATTTTGATTTTTGCAACAAATTAGTGGTTAAAGTTAATCATGGCTAACTTAATTAGTTTTCAAAATACGAAGTGTTTTTATTTATTTTTCTAATTTGGCCAGACACTAACTCGCTCGATATATAAAAAATAGAATAGTTTGTTGGGATATTTACGTAAAAATTTAGTGGCGTTAGGCTGTTTTTTTTATAAGACACCCTGTATATACAGACTGTCCACGGATGGGGTCAACATAAGGACAAATGGACCAAAAATTTCATTTTTTGAAAAAGTAATTGTTCATAAAAAATTTTTGCTTGTAAAAAAGTGGGATTCACGAAAAGAATATGTTGATTTTGTATACAGGGTTCGCAAAAATTAAATATTTTTAATTTTCATAATAAAAATAAAAAAACAAAAAAACTTTTATAAGTTGCGTTTCAAACATCTGCTTTCTTCAAATTCCTACAAAACACAATTTTTTAACTCTAAACGGCAGTTTTCGTCAAATTATGGATTTTCATAAAAACTTTTTTTTTAATTTTTAACTCCTCGTAGTTCAAAAACTAAGACGTTTAGGACATATGTTTATATAAAGTTTTTTTCTTATTTTCTGTTGTAGAATCGCCCTGTAAAGTTTGTCGGTTGAGTTACTGGACACCCTGTATTTATGTAGGTAATTTGATTGAAATTGATGAAAACTTTGATGTGTATTAGTGCCTTAACGGTGAGGTTTATCGACTTTAATAAAGAGTACTTTATTTTTTAAGTTTTTGATTGTCTATAAAATGGCTCCCCCAGCTTTGCGATATCTGTCAAAATAAAAATGTTATGATTTAAATAAATTTTAACTTCTAGGTAAAGTGCACCTCTTGCGGTATTTAAAAAAGTATTTTTGTCTTAAAATTTTAGAATCTGCAAAGCTTCATTTGTGTGCCAAATATCAACTGAATTGGTTAAAAAATAAATGCAATATGGCGAAAAAACCAAAATAAAATTTGAACTTTGACCGCTTGTAACTCGAAAACGAATGACATACAAGCAATACCCTTATTTTGTCAAGAAGAATCAGCTTCTTAAGTTTCGTGATCGATTTTTGAGTCACCCTGTAGATTTAATACAAACCCTTATATTGGGCCCATATCCATATACCTGGTTAAAATCCAATAAGTTCGGAATTTTATTAAAAGGCCATAAAATCTATTTGGCAAACATAAAATATTAATTATATCAAAAGTAGGTATATTTCTGCAAATAGACACTTTTGACTTTGCACGGTAGATGGAAACAGGCAAAACCAAAAACTAATTATTAAGGGTATTTAACATATTTCTGTCACAAACAAATTTTTGAATTTAGTATACGAGTATATCTTCTTGTTTTGCCAAGTAGTTGTCCTTGTCTAAAAGTTTGGGATATAGCCAACTATATTTTAACGCCAGACACAAAGGTACCAAAACCGATAAATTAGCTGACACTGATTTTACGTAACTTTTAGGTCTAAATTTTTGAATAAGAGCTTAGGGTTAAAATCTAAGGCATTGGCCAGAGACAACAATGAGACGAGTAACTGGTCCTAACAATTTGTCCGTTGTATTTATCTCTTTCTGGTTTAACGCAAGTTCCAATAAATATGTCTTTGTCTTTCATCATGGCAGGCTATCGTAGATGGAGCAATCATCGCTTTGCCCTGGTTGCCAAGTTGTTTACAATTTCTGCATGTAAACTTTAATGTCCTTTTTTGGCTCACATCTAATTAAGAGAAAGAAAATGTACCATGAATCGAATATTTTTAACTTGACAACGTTGCCGCAGGTAGTCACGCCGAAATGTTATTCGATATTTGTGTTTGATATTTTTCAATGGCCGATTTGTTTGGACAGTTTGTTTACACTTTCTGTGATTTATTGTGTTTTTCGTGGTTTTTTACCTTTAATTGGACTTTGAATATTGACTTTTATTAGTGATCACAGTGTATATATTAAATTTGTGCTTTTCAACAGATAATTTAAGGTACTATTGACATGGTTATCTGTAAGAAAAAAATCTTTATAAAAACCAAATAAATGACATTTTTAATTAGGTGTGTGTAATTATTGAACTAAACCCCAATATTTTATATTAATAGAATACAAAAACAGGTACCTAACATTAAGGACAAAAATGGCACAGCTATATAATTTGAATTTGGCGGGCAAACGATAAAGTCGACTCACGCGCCATCTGCGTTTACCTTCCTTGAAGACAGACAAGGAAGGCCCAGCAGCTATCTCTCTCTCAGATAATTTATTTACATTTAGTTGCTCGTCTCATTCTTGTCTCCGACAGTAGTACGCAAGTGGTTGTTGTTGTCTCTGCATTGGCTGTCAAGTATAAACTTCTGCCTGGAAGATAAAGTCAAGACACATTTTTAATTATAGAGCCTAAATAACTTAGTAGCCTTAATGCATCATTAATAATGTAATTTTTGCATTTTTTGACTGAAATATTTAGCAAAAAATGACATTTAAGAAATTAGGAAAAAGCTTTGCTCCTTTCAAATATTTAGTAAAAATATTTATACAGGGTGTTTCTTAAAGACATGCTTATTTTTAAGGGGTGATTTTGGACTTACATAAAGAAAAAAATTCTGTAACTCGGAAATAAATAATAGCAGTAGCCAGGAAATGTTTTCTTACAGTTGTATTTTGAAAAAAGACATTGAGGCTCCTATAATATAATTTTGATCTTCCTTAGGATTTTTGAGATACCCCATAAAACCATCAAAAATGAAACGTTTTGTACAGGGTGGGCCAAATTCGACGCTTTTAATAGGAAACTCATGTTTCTGTATATTTTACAAGAAAACTGACCCCCATTTGCGAGGCTCAAATTTTAAACCAAATTTACTAGTGAAAACCGCAATTTGCTATCTTGCGTCGTTTACTCGCTACAGCGTGTTTCTTAATTTCTTGCGTTTTCTTTTATCTTTATAACTTTTTAATTTTTAAATATTTTTTAATTCTGTAAAAACATTTCTGCAGCAACTTTTTATGCAGATTGCAGATATGATTTTAGTTTTTTTCTAGGGTGGCACATTTTTGACTTATTTATTTGTTTTTGGAAATTTTAAATGTAACACCCCGTATATTTTTTCACTATTAAAATGGTTAAAAAATTACCGTTTCAAAAATATGTTACACTTTATATTTCTTCTCAGCCGTTTCTGAAGATATTGCATATTTTGTCATTTATGACTGATATTGGTTAGATAGTAGGCCATAAAAACGTAATTATGTTTTACTTTAAACAATCTTGTTACAACTTTTGTTTTTATGGACTGCAATGACGAGAAACTATTTTTATTAATAAGTTAATAACGCAAATAGGGGTAAAAAATTAGTCCTATTTTTTGGTATTGTGAACACCTAGTATAAAAAGTATACATTTTGGGAATTTTAAAAATATACATTTTGGGAATTTTAAAATAAGTATACATTTTAACTAGGTTACTTAACATTAGGAATTTTGCTAAATAAAGATATACGTGAGGTGTCAAGGTTTTAAAAGTATAAATTAAACAATTTTCTAGGTTACTCTTATAATAATAAAATAAAAACATTAAATAAACTGGGTCGCGTAGAAATGCAAAACAAACACTGGAAAATTTAATATTTAAAGAGAAAAATTACGGGCTACCCCTAGGTGAGGTATGTCCGTACTAAATTAAGTTAGTTAATAAAATGGAAAGTTAGTTTTTTTGTCCACCGGTCTTATGGTCCCCAAAAGAGTGGTTCCATATGGTACATTTGTCCAAGTGACGGAAAGTGACCCTGCCAATATGTATACAAAATCCAACGTCACATATGGTGGAGGCGCTGGGTTCAACGTCACAGTATTTTAAATTATTTTGTTAATATTTTGCCTAAGATCTTTTAATCAGGTTTTATTAAAACGGTAATATTTAATGTAACAAACATTATTTTTATATTTTAGTAAATTGACCATAAAAACAAATGCCAGCTTTTAGCTATAGGGTTAAATTTAGCTTGTGTTTGTTTTTCATGGCCATCTTTTACTTACCTGTATACAAAAAAGGTTGTTTTTTACATTAAATATTACGTATTAAGAAATCCTGATCTAAATGTTTTTAGGGCAAATATTACCAAAATATCTTAAATTACCTATAAAATAGGATTATTTTTACCCTTTTTTGCGTTATTAAATTATTAAAAAAATGGTTTTCCCTCATTGCAGTCTATAAAAAACAAAAGTTATAACAAGATTGTTTAAAGTAAAACATAATTACTTTTTCATGGGCTACTATCTAACCAATATCAGTCATAAATGACAAAATATGCAATATCTCAGAAACGGCTGAGAAGAAATATAAAGTGTGACACATTTTTGAAACAGGTTATTTTTAACCACTTTAATAGTCAAAAAATATGACAGGGTGTTTCATTTAAAATTTTCAAAAATAAATAAATAAATCAAAAATGCACAACCGTAGAAAAAACACTAAAATTATATCTGCAATCTGCATAAAAAGTTGCTGTAGAAATGTTTTTACAGAATTAAAAAATATTTAAAAATAAAAAAGTTATAAAGGATTAAAAAAAACGCAAGAAATTAAGAAACACGCTGTAGCGAGTAAACGTACGCAAGATAGCGAATTGCGGTTTTCACTAGTAAATTTGGCTTAAAATTTGAGCCTCGCAAATAGGGGTCAGTTTGTTTGTAACATACAGAACACATGAGTTTCCTATCAAAAGCGTCGAATTTGGCCCACCCTATCTGTAATACCTTAGAAACGGAATATGTTATGGTAGCAATAATACCTGCTATCAGTTACCTAGGGTATTATAAGCGGGCATTATGATAATGCCCGCTTATAATGCCCTAATGCGCTAATATGGAAATTTTATTGCTTATCCAATTTTATTTCTCTCACAATAAAGATCAAGTTTATACAAACATATGTATTAAAATAAAATCAATAACTTACCAGTTCCTGAAAATATGCCATTAAAACGGTTTCGGTTATTTGAAGAATTGCGTTCGCATCTTTCCAAATACCAAATATGCCATACTCCTGATCATACTGTTGCCTTGATTTAACTGGCAAAAGATTTTCGGTCGCTTTATGGCCTTTTCTCTTATATTTTGTGGAATTTCTTCCATTTTGAGCAAATTCGTTAAATAAAAATGCCAACTGACTAACTGATAGAAACATCAAAGTCAAACTTAACACCAGTCATTATCTACTTACGTATACAGGTACAGGTGCAACTTATTTTTTATATTGCGAATAAATAATGTAATTAGTCATTGAAAACTCTTTTTGGGTAAAACATAAAGCATTGTATGCAATCACGGGCTTTACTGGACCATAATGCCCATCAGGTCGAAATCTAGCCAGTCGGGCTATCGACCTTCAGGGCATTATAGTCCTAGTAACGCCCTTGATACAAATTCTTTTTTAATAAACTTAAAGACCTATTAAAATTATCCCAAGCAGCCCCTATAAATTATCATCTCTTACAATATAGCCTCTCAAGCTGTAGCTTACTTTGAACATATCCCATCTAGGTATTTAAGCTACACGCAGTCTAAAACACTTAAGTATTTGCGCAACTTATTAGAACTGTTCCCTGTATAAATTATGAGTATGCTTTTAAAAAGCAGGTGTAAGAAATTTCCTTCTTTAAAGTTTTTGTCCAAGTTTAAAAGCTTTGCTAAGTTTTGTCATTGTTTTTAATAAATATTATTTCGCCGCTAATTTTAAAGGGCGTTTCTTTTTAAGAAGACTACACACAGAAAAATGTCTTGTTTAAGCAAATACAAGGTTTTAAAAATATGCATTCTTTTTGAATGGTTGTGCTTCTAAACCAAGATTTATTTCTTACTTTAAAATAATAGTGGTTCTTAAACTGGGAGAAAAAATACTTTAACTATGTATTAATGTAAAAGAAATTCTCTAAATTAACATATCCTTAGTATTATTTTAAGAGCATCAGAATCAGAAATGAAGAACCTAAAGATTTATGATTTAATGCTCTTTAATATCTTAAATATAAGTTTTAAGATTTTAAACTAAGAAATATTAAATGTTCTCTATCAAAAATATTCATGAATTTTCTTTAATAGGTTCCCCATGGCGTTCTTTCTTTCTTCTGAGAGCTCCATACCAAAATCTTCCAACCGCATGGGCAAACAAATGAACCCATTCCTTTTAATATGAGTATTCACTGAGAATGGCTGCTTTCACTGAATACGATGCTTTCAGCACGATTGACGATCACTATCCGTCGAGTACAACGAAGAAGTTTTCTACAAGACTACGCTTGCTATTCATGCTAATTCAGCGGACCCTGAGGACCTTCAGCTCAGTCTACGCGACGATCAGAGATGCGCGTGGTCTCGTGGTGAACTATGTCATGATGACTGGCGACTCACCCCATAACACCTAGAGCAACTAGTTCTTCATTCAAGACACGATTATCTTAATCGAGGTAAGTTTTATTTCAGTCTGGTGGTACTTTCAGCCATCTTGTCTTAAAGAAAGAATCTCTCGGTGGAAGAGCGCTCGAGGCTCTTAACTATAACTCTAGATTAAAGAAGGTTTTTTGTTTTAAGGTTTTAAGACCTTATAAAAATAAACTTCTAAAATACTTGTACCAAATTTAAAACACTTTGTATTCATTTAATTTCAATATTGCACTTATACATTGTGTTAGGGAACTCAACCGACAAACTTTGAAATTTGATTTTACAATTAAAAAATTAGAAAAAACCTTTATATTACCTTATGTCCTAATCCTTTTAGTTTTTAAATACGTGTTGAAAAATTATGTTTTTATAATAATTTTAATACCAATTCCGATGTTTTCAAATCACTTGAGGTATGCCTTCTAAGCAACAGAAGACATTTTTTGGTTAAAAAAACAATTTCGAACAAACCTTTGAAATTGACCAATTAGAACACATTCTATTTCTTCTATCCGATCGGTTGAATCGGATTCAGTATAACGATGTACATGTTTTTATGTTGGACATCAGCTAATTTAAAAGTTTCTTTTATGTTTACTTCAAGATTGACATGGCTTAAAGGTCAACAGAATAAGAAAAACCTTGTATTAATATTATAATTACATAAGATATGATAACTAAAAATGTTATTTGTTCTGCAAAGTAAAAACGATTATCTGCATTGTAAATATAATTATTTTAAGCAAAACGTACTTTTTGCGCCATTTTAAATTAACACAAAAAATAAAAATTTAAATGATCGATGACTGTTTTCAATGGTAGAGAAGCCCAAAAGGAGATTTTAGAATTTACTACAGCGCGGCAAATAAATAAACCGGAGGATACCTTGTACCTGGTTAAGTCCCTCCACCAAATATGAGCCCCGTATACAGGGCCGATTAAAAACAAAACAAAAATATATCTATCAGAAATTGTCGAGCTCGTCAGATTAAGATAGGGTGAATTACATGCTAAATAATGTATATTTCTCTTCTTATTCAATTAGCAGGTTAGGCAAACGGCTGGGCGAGAACAATTTAGGTTAGAGCGCGTCCACCCCTGGCGACGCAACTGCCTGAAAAAGAAATGGTTTTATATTAGAGACATTTTGCACCTCTTAAAATAACAGACGTTTTTTGGCCTCCTTATAGTTATCGTTATTAAACATAACGATTACGACAGCAGTTTTAGACAGATATTTGCGTCTGCGCTGACACATAACCTTATTTTTGCCTGTGGTTCACCGATTTTAAAGTTAACGAAAAATCAGTATTTACTTTTTTCTTCATAAGATATAAATTCATATTTAAATATATGCAAACACTTCTGTTGATTTCGTTTTTTAAAGTAGATGCAAACAATACAGTATAAGCAAAGCCCAAAAAGTAAGGTTAGGTTTGGTAGTAGAATAAAAAGCAAGTGTGCCAGATTGTAACATTTAAATTAATTACTGATTTAGAATATCCGTAAAAGTGCAAGTCCGTTTTAATTTCTTAACACTATTTGATTTTTACTACTGCTATAAATTTTTCGCTAATTAGAGCCTATGTATAAATGATATTTTAATTAATACGACATGAAAATTTTAACCTTTTAAATAATTGATATTAAAATGTCTACAATCCGGCAACCACGCAGTTTAACAATAACGATAACGATAACGATAAGCTCTTCGGTATTCATCCGTAATTAAAGGAGTTAGTGATGGTTAATAACGATAACGGATCATGTTTGCGTTACTGCGCAGTCTCAGAATAACGTTAACCACAACGGAATTGCAAAATAAGGGGTGCAAAATGTCTCTATTTTTACGCAAAAACAGTGAGTCTACTAAAACTCACATTTTTTTTTATCAATTTTTGTAGATGACGGATACAATTTAACATCTATGGGTTGCCTTTTAGGTTTTAAAAAATGTAAAACTTTTAATTAAAATTTACTTTCTTCGTTAATTGAATAAATATTATTTTATTAATATATAACGCCAACTACGTAGATACACTGTATATTATTATGCGATTCAATCAGCTTAAAAGAGTTAATATCTTAACTAGACAAAAAACTTACTTTGCTTAAATGCAAAACAATTTAAGTAATGTATCACTTAAGATTTATGTGAAGAAGAGCAAAAGTGAAAAAGTTTAATCCTATACTGGTGGAGTTTCTGTCGGTCTAGCGAAAATTAAATCGAGTCGGTGATATTAATCTTCATTTGTACTAACTATCAAAGTTTTATTTTAGTCAGACACCTATAAATACGTTTAATTGTTAAAGACCTAAAAAGAAAGGGTGTAAATTTTGAAACTTTTGTTGTATATTGTGACGTAGATTCTGGAAACATACATACATAGGGCCCATTTTAACGCCACTGTGTGTGTACCTTATGGAACTATCTTCTTGGGCCATGAGACCGGTGGACAAAAAAACTAACTTTCCATTTTTAACACGCTTTTATTAACTTGGGTTGTAACTATCTATCAATCTATCCATCTGGCTGCCTATGTAACGGAATCTTTGAGCCTAATTTTAACCAACTTCCAGCTATTCGATTTCTTTGAAACTTTGCACACGTATTAAGGACCCATGACAATGCAATAATCTGCAAACAGTATCCTGTTATCTTTTTTGGACGCCAGGAAAAAATTCCATTATATTATAAAACAACACCTAGGATGCCATCTGTTGGCAACATTTCAAACTTTGCTATTAAATGAAGAAGAAATTTTTTAGTTTTTACACTAATTTGCTAGTTGCACCATTGGTGTTCAATTTCTTATGAACAATAAAAATTAATAAGTTCTTTACACAATTGGGTTAGTTGCACCATTGGTGTTCAATTTTTATGAACAATAACAGTTAATAAATGCCGTTAACACGCTTTTTATTAACTTGGGTTGTAACTATCTGGCTATGTAACGGAATCTTTGAGCCTAATTTTAACCAACTTCCAGCTATTCGATTTCTTTGAAACTTTGCACACGTATTAAGGAAACATGACAATGCAATAATCTGCAAACAGTATCCCGTTATCTTTTTTGATCGCCAGGAAAAAAATTCCATTATATTATAAAAACAACACCTAGGTTGCCATCTGTTGGCAACATTTCAAACTTTGCTATTAAATGAAGAAGAAATTTTTTAGTGGGTTGCAATATATTGGCAACGGTCCAAACATTGCCTGGATTGCCATCTGTTGGCAAAATTTCAAACTTTGCTACTTAATGAAGAAGAAATTTTTTAGTGAGTTGCAATCTGTTGGAAAAATTTAAAATTTGCCACTCTTGTTCATTAAAAAAATTTTTCGCCATTTTGTCAAGAGTAGCAGAAACTAAAAATGAAAAATAATTAATAGTTTAAAAACTAAAAAACACGCTTTTATATGCAACCGAACTAAAAATTAGAAAATAATTTTTCATTAAAAAAATATTGTCATTTCATAGTAAAAGCGTGGGGTGATAAATATATTAAATGTTATAATTATTATATTTGCAAATATCTATGATGGAAAAGTTATGAAAAATAGTAAAATGCACCCCACGCTTTTTACTATGAAATGACAATATTTTTTTTAATGAAAAATTATTTTCTAATTTTTAGTTCGGTTGCATATAAAAGCGTGTTTTTTTAGTTTTTTTAAAC
>JACEGR010003675.1:0-100410 GCA_014170235.1 Listronotus bonariensis
ATATAACCCTAGAATATAAAGTCAATATCTTTACCTACTACAAAATGGCGAAACTTTAAATATTACCCAAATGCCTGATTGATAGGCCGTATTTCCAAAACTAATAAAGTTAGATGTTCCTAATGTGGTATTTCCTTAAAGCTCTTTTAAAACCCTTTTTAATAGTAATACTAGTAATGATATACAGGGTAGGATAAAAAGTGTGTATTTTTTAATACATCAAGTACATCTTACTTTATTAGTTTCGGAAATATGGCTATTACAATCAGGTATTTGGGTAATTTTTAAAGTATCGCCATTTTGTTGTAGGTGATGATATTGACCTTATATTCTACTCGTTAGGAGCTTTAAAATGATGTACCATTTGACCCCTTTCTCATTTAAACTTTTTGACGTTTGTGTTGGTGGGGGAAGGAAACAACCTTAAATAAGTAAATTTTGACAAAAAAATATATCCCCTAAAAATAAGTTTTACGTTTTAAGGTTTTTTTCATAAGTTTACAAATAACTAAATTATGGGGGTGGCTCGTTTTAATTGGAATGGACTTTATAAGCGCTAATTACTAATTTCTTACAAGAATTAATAATAGTTTCTCACTTGTTACAATAGATATACTAGTAATATTATCAAAATCCTTAACGAAAAATCGAAACTGTGTCGTACTAATTCAATAAGTTTCTCGTTATCTATGTTTTTTTATGAAAATTCTATACAACACCTTCTGTTGGATACTCAGATAAAACTGAAAAATATCGTGTCAACGAATTTACACCGTGACGGAACTGACACATAAACAAGACTGAGGTCCTATGTCGGATCTGACATGTGTGAACGTGTCAATGTTAAAACAATATAAGGATATTTTTTTACTGAGACTGATAGAACTTGTAGGAGCGAGACTGAGACAAAGAATACCAATCCATAGAACCCCACAAGTGAGATTTCAGCGTACCCTAAAATTTTTAGTACCTACCGCGACCAACAGATGGCGAAAATAGTACGATGTCGCTTTGCTAATACGATTACCATTAGAAATTGATAGCAGTCGCTGACGAGCAGTCGGCCCGATCAGTTAGAGTGAGGATATACGCAAAATTTAATAAAAATAAAATCTCCGATAAATGGTAGTATCCATAAGATTATTAAATTTATGATTTTAGAATAGGATATATCGATGGGTTTTTGACAAAACATCGTAAGCGACATTCGTCAGTTTTACGGGAAACGTTTTTTTTTCATTGGCTTTATTTCAAATGAAGATATGTTCTATATTGGTAAGGCGGTTCATTTAATTAATGGTAGTTATTTGGGTACACGCCAAAAAATAAATTAATAGCACCAAAAAACCAAAAAAAAAATAAAGCAAGTAAATAGAGAACTACAAATCGACGTTTTGGTGGCAAGTCTGCCACCGTTGTCAAGATAAATTAAATAAAAATAAAAAATTTAAAAATTAACTATTATTTAGGTTTGGAATTTTAAAATTTTTAGCTTTTTTTTAGGAGATTCTGAAAATTTTGACATTAAATGTTAAATATGTTTGTTTTGTAATTCAAATTAAGAAGAAATCTAAAATAAAAACATTCAGATCTCGCTTTTTCTTTAAAAATAACGAATGGGAAGAAAAATCGTTTTCCGTAAAATTGGCGAATGTTGCTTACGATGTTTTGTAAAAACGCATCGATATATCCTATTCTGAAATAATAAATTTAATAATCTTATGGATACTGGGTCCATTTATTGGGGATTTTATTTTTAATAAATTTTGCGTATATCCTCAGTCTAACTGATCGGGCCGACTGCTCGTCAGCGACTGCTCATTTCATCAATTTCTGATGGTAATCGTATTAGCAAAGCGACATCGTACTACTTTCGCCATCTGTTGGTCACGGTAGGTACTAAAAACTTTTAGGGTACGCTGAAATCTCACTTGTGGGGTTCTATGGATTGGTGTTCTTCGACTGAGACGTGACTGATGTGTATGAATGGACTTTAAAAAGAAAAAGGTAAAAAGTAATTTGTAGCCTTATAAACCTATACTTATTATTATTAAAAAGCATATTATAAATATTTTATGATACCATTTTACTTATTTAAAAACTAAATGCACGATATATATGTAGTATAAATTTAATAGCGTTATGACTCTATCCGGTTTAAATAAATTCTCATTATATTGCAGTACAGCTTATCGGCTTGTCATGTTTTTCTTTCCTTGTTAGAAAATCCCACCTTTCTTTAACGTGTTTAATAGCTTTTTCCGAAGCTAAAGAAAATGTTAGCATTTTATTATGAAGGAAAAATATATTTATAATATAAAAGCTAAAGGTGACATAATGTTTTGTGAAAAGCTACATTTTAAACAGGACGCCCAATTGGACATTTTTAACTTTATAATATTTTAAATAACTATTAAGCAACCACACAAAATTTCATTTCTTTTATTCAAATTTTACTAATTACAGAAATACATTCCCATATATGTTATTTAATATTAATTACTTTAAAGTTTCCACAACAATTTAAGTCTTATCAGGCTAACAACGGTACGAAACTTTAAGGTGTGATTCCTTATATTATTTTATTAAAAAAAGGTCCTATTAACATATGTCCGAAATTGCTTTCTTACTAAGATACAGGGCGTTAAAATTTAAGAAAAAATCAGTTATTTCTAAATATTTCAAATATGCCTAAGCCGATTTGAATAAAACTTGGTACATTAATTAAAAATAATAAGGCATCTATTTAGCCCTAACCACATTGGTAATATTTGGGTCCAGTAGGTCTCAGTGGGCACCGCAACATTATTGAGATAAACAAATACGGCATTGACTTTTTGACGTTTTTATATTTTTTATAGTTAAGCAGTTAACATTACAACTCCTTAATTTTTGTATTTTTTTGTATCTAGCCTTGTTTTCGAGAAAAAAAAATTAAGACAATCATTCTAAAAAGTAGCTCCAAACAGCATAAAATATAATCTAAAAATAAAACGTAAGGAATTTTGATCTTAGTAAATAAAGAAAATTACAATTTTCGGTAACATACACGACTGCTAATTCATTTTAACGCAAATAATTGTTTTATTTTAATTTTTGCTTTTTATATCATGTTGTCTATAGGTACTTTTTACAAGAAATTAAACTTGCTTTAATATTTTTCCTTAAAACAACGGTAGATACAAAACAACATACGAAAAAATAAAAAGTTGTATTAATTATTGCTTAATTATAAAAAAATAAAAATAAAAACGGTAAAAAAGTCAGCGGCGTACTTTTTTCTCAATAATATAAGTTGCGGTGCCCACTGAGACGCCACTGGACCCAATGATAACAATCTGGCTAGAGCTAAATAAGCGCCTTATTACTAGAAATAAATGAACCAGATTTTATCTAAATCGGCCTAAATGCATATTAAAAATTTTAAGAAAAAAACTGATTTTAACGCCGTATATCTCAGTAAGCAACTCCGGACATATTATGTTTATACGAACTTTTTTTATAAAAACTATAGGTTATCACACCTTAAAGTTTCGTACCTGTGGTAGAAAACACCCTTTATACAACATACTTTCGAAACTTAAAATTTCCATTCAAAAATTTTAAACCTTAAATATATTGTAATATCAGGCGTTTTTTAAACTATTTTATTTTGGCTTTTGTTTTTTTACTTTTCTTGCCCCGTATCGAGATCTAGAACAAGATATTAATTTAAAAAAGTCTACCCTTTTTGTAAAAGAAAGAATCAAGAAATCAAACGGTCACAGCAAAATCTGAGATTTGTCACTTGTGTCAAAAATGCAAATAAGAAAGATAACAAATCGTATCACCCTGTATAATCCTGCCTTACTTTACAGCAGTTTATGATAGGGAAGCCTCCAATACCAAATGAGGATTTACGCAAGCATCATAGAGATTTCTTGAGTTGCAAAGCTTAAATGATAAGAAGAAAAAAATGTTATATATTATATACCTTTTGATCGGTGAGGAAAGTGGCTATAGACTTTTAAATACGTCAAAAAAAATACTATTATTATTTCGGCTTGTGAAAATCGTTCGAGTCGTATCGGATTAAGTACTTTTCGTTATCCCTGAATTATTTGCTGCAAAATAAAAAAAGCCATGCTCGAAAATTGTACACTGACGTTTTTCTTTGTAGCCCTCTGTTTCCTTAACGTCACTCTTAAATTGTCAGATTAGTGAAATATACATTGTTTAGCAAGTAAATAACTTACCCAGTCTTAATCTGACGCGCTCGACAATTTTTGATGGATATATTTTTCTTTTTAGGATCGGCTCTGTATACGGGCCCATATTTGGTGGAGGTATTGGTTTGAGGTTATTTAGTTGCCCAAATACATTAAGTTGGTCCTGTGGTAACAGCTCAAAAGATATAATTGAAATAGGTTTTTTAGTTTCAATTTTAAAGGTCAATAACTTCCTAACGAAGCACAATAAAACTTTTTGTTAATATAATTGAAATAGGTTTTTTTAGTTTCAATTTTAAAGGTCAATAACTTCCTAACGAAGCACAATAAAAACTTTTTGTTATTATAATAAGTTCTAACATTATATTAACTCACTTTATCACCCCTATCATTTATGACCTTTGCTGACACCCTGTATATCAAACCCATTAAACTATGTTACGTACCTATTATAGTGAAATATTTAATAATTTTAAATTCCCGACAGAAAATTGCATATACTATTTTAGGCGGTAACTGAAAATGGAAAACTTAAAGTAAGATAAATGGACCTATAAATACAATTTCTACAACCCGTTTTAAGAAAAACGTTTTACTCTTATAATGTGCTAAGATACATACAGGTTGTTTAGTAACTTAAAAAAAACTATCAATTTGTTATAAAAACTTTTATAGCAATTAAGATACTTTTAAATAATATTGGGGAGCCCCCTACCCATCAAAAAACATTTTTTGGCATACAGGAAAAAAATAATTTTAGCCAGTGTCGTCAGTGAGAGGCTTAATGAAAACATTTTTTAAGAAAAATTGTATGCCACTGCATTTATCCAAAATGAAAATATTTTTTAAAAATTCCCATTAAGTTTTAAACAAGTTTAATCTCCTAACTTATTGTTATTGGATGTACCGTTTTCCCGGCATGGTCATTATGTATCGCTAATATTAAATTTTACAGTAATTACCTTTTGTAATTTATTCTTTAATTGGATATGGATATAGGGATTTAACCATGCCAAGAAATGTTGTTCCAAACTAAATAGGAATCTAAAAAATATTTTTATCTAAGGAAATTTTTTTCTTAAAAAATATTTACCTTTAACCCCTCACGAAGGACACTGGTGAAAATTATTTTTTTGGTTGTATTTGGATTGGATTAAAGTTATATACCCCGTAGTTTGAAAACGTTTAGAACATAGGTTCAAATAAGTTTTTTTCTTATTTTTTATTGTAGAATTACCTTTTAAAGTCGCCTAGTTATTGAACACCCTGTATAGTAAGAACAAATTTGTTAGATTATTTATCAGATTTAGTATACTAAAATTCCACCTCCGAAAGTAAGATCATGGTAACTTTATGTTTATTGGGTCGCTGAACGCAAACCTAGCTCAGTTTAACCCATGGTCAAGGTCATTTCAAGGTCGATCACAGCCCTACAAAAAAATTGAAGGTCTGAAGGACTAGACCATTATCTTTATGTTTTTGGGGTCGTTAAATTCGAATCTGTGGTTAATTTGACGCCATCAGGTTCCTGTCAAGGTTATGGGCAAGGTCAGCGACCCAGAAAACCTCATTATAATATGATTGTGTTCTATTTTCGATAACCTCTGATGATTTGACCTTGATCTCAACTACGGATTTAGCAACCCCGAGCATAAAGATACCATGATTGTGGATGTTTTTCGACAAATTTTGATGATTTGACCTTAATATAACCTTGACCTTGACCTAATGGGGTCAAAAGGTCGATTTGACTTCGGATCCTAACCACTTAAAGATACCACGATTGTGGTCAATTTTCGATGAACTTTAATGGTTTAAACTTGAAATGACCTTGGTCATGACCTGCTGTGGTAAACTGACCCCGGATTCGGATTCAGCGACCCCAAAAACATAAATATACTATGGTCTATCTGCTTCTTTTTGTGGGGCTTTGATATGTTATGGTATCAAAACTTACAAATACTTGACAAACAGGATGTTTGTCTTAACTTGTGTAATTTATTCAAAAATCCAAATATTTACAAAAGGATATTCTTACCTTCTATAATAAAAAATGTAACTACTCTTGCTGAAACTCACCTAAAACAAAAATTACCCAATAAATATTTCGTTTTAAATAATAAAATATCTATATTTTGCTTTAACATAAATATATTTAAACCTTTTCAAAAGACTTTGTTTAGAAGTTAAGTTTTATTTTAAAATAACCTTTTATATGTATTCAATAATAGTGTTTTTTAAACTTAAGTCATTTATATTATAACCTTTTTTCCTAGTCAATTTTAATAATGTTAATGGATATGATAAGTTGTTATATTCAAAATGTCCGAAAAGGTAAAGTCATAAATGATAGGGTAAGCCAAAATAGCATTTTGTTGAAAACTTCAAAATTATGGCACTTTAACCTTGTAAAAAATAGTTTTTGGGACATCCTGTATACAATTTTTAATTCTTTCTATCGACAACTTTGGCAAGAAAAACTTTTTTTATAAAAATAACTTTTTCTGGAAAAATAAAATCTGTCTGTTTGTGCTATGTCGCCGAACATACTATATACTGTTTAAGTTTCAAGCCAAAAGATAATTATATAAGTGTCTTAGATTTTTGCATTACTAATACATATCAATTTTTACTTAATTTTTGGTTTAAATCCCGTACTTTTTTAAAAATTTATTGCCATTAAAATGAAATATGAAATAAAGATATTTATGATTACAATGGAAACTTTTACCTGATATTGGATGTGTTCGTTTGAGCAGAGTGAACTCTACGGAAGTCGGTTTGATGAGTCGCAGCCAGTGACAAAGAAGCCGAGGATGAGCTTTGAAAATGTATATTATCGACGTGAGACAATCCCTTCAGTCCTACCTATTTGGGTACCCGTAGCATTGCATGGTGCCTATGCGATCCCCTGGTAGACAAGCCATTTATGGCTCCTGGACCCGAGCGTCATGTGTCATTGCACGCTGTGTGACCCAATAGTCTATTCACTCAGCACCCCTGACCTTCTAAGTCGAGAATGCTGGGTTCGGTGAAGCCTGGTCCCCACTGTGCTGAGCAGTCCACTGTCTTGGAAGGTCGGGGTCCTTATTCTTAAAACTGGGGAACAGCGTTCTCATGAAAAAAGTGGGCGGAGTTCTCTCGAAAAGCTTAAATGGGTATTCTTCAACGCAAACGACTGCTCCCATCACGCGGCGACTATAAGGAAAACAGCCCCGGAAGTGAACGATCATTTTGGCGATGTGGTCGGGCCCGTTCTCTTATGTTCGGGAACTAGGTCTCAGGGGTGCTGAGTGAATAGACGATTGGGTTACACAGCGTGCAATGACCCATGACGCTCGAGTCCAGGAGCCATGGATGGCTGGTCTACCAGAGGATCCCATATGCACCATGCGATGCTACGGTTAGCCAGACGAGTAGGACTGGAGGGATTGACTCACGTCGATCATGAACATTTTTAAAGCTTATCCTCGGTTTCTTCGTCACTGGCTACTACTAATCAAACCGACTTCCGTAGAGCACACTCTACTCGAATGGGCACATCCAACATTACATTTGATCAACCAAGTACCATTGTCTGGTGCGAACGAAGATCCTTGTGTGGCCAATGTAATTCAATACCCGGCGGGGCATATAACCCGGGAAGTACTTGTTTTTGGTCCTCATGATCGTTCCCCAGAAGAGCCATTAGTTATTAGTGGTCTCTGGTACTTGGGTTAGAGCTTTTTGTTTCTCTCTTTTAGATTAAACTTTTAAGTGTTTCCAACCTATTAAGCTTAGTCGTGGACAATATTCATTAATTATTTAATTATTAATAATTAAAGATACATGCTTTGATTATGCTCAAACTATAAATACCCAATTAAAAAGTGTCATTGTTCCTATTGATCTATTAACAGTAATAAAACCAATGTGAATAATTAAAGCTTAAAATATTAAACTACTTAAATTATTTTAATTCGATTAAAATAAAACCTTATGCCATTTATTAGGTCAAGTAAAATTTTAGCGTAAAATAATTTCTGGGACGTGACCTAGTACAAAAGGGCACAAGCACTAAAAACTTATTTTTAATTAGAAAGGAAAGTCAAGTAGCTCGTTTTAAAAGCCATTTAATTCTCTATTTAACGCTACTATGTATTTGAAAACCGTCCAGCCGTTCCAGACTTAGAACCGTTTAAAATTTGGCTTAAATAGTGTAAAAACAATGCGGTTTTAATGTTATTGGCTTGTAAGTCTGGAACTGCTTGGCCGATTTTAAAAAACAAAGTGGCGTTAAATAGAGAATTAAAGGGCTTTTAAAACGAGGTACAACTTCTACCCTGGAAAAAAGTTGCTAGTCTCCCCAAACACTAGGACACGTGACAGAAAATATTTTTATGCCAAAAAGTAGTTGTAGTAATACCCTTTACCCGATCTCGATATCTAGTCGCATTCAAGAAATAAGGGGGAGGACTTTTATTATTCTTACTGTATAAATATCATATTGTCGTAATCTAAAAAATATATTATCGTTCAGTTTGTTTTGGGATAAAATCTATAACCATACCATACATTCGGTAATCCGTATTTCAATAACACATAAGTATTAAATAAAAAGCAACAAGATACTTTCTATGTATTAAATATAACCAATAATTAAATATTTATTCTCATATTTAACTAAGAGTTGGTCTGATAGAAACTACGAAATTTGATGTCTAATTAAAATATACCTTAAAAAACACAATTTTATTTATAAATGTAAAAATAATTTATTAAAGTTTGATTTTAAAAAAAAATGTTTGCTAAATGTCCTCTGAACAATTTTTGCAGTTGGTCATATTATCCTTATAGTCTAAGAGCTCAAGCGGCAGTCCCTCATCATTTTATAAAGCTAAAGTTTAGTCAGCGCATGCTCCCATATTAGGTAGAAAAGCGATGGGAGACTGGAGCTTGACTTATAGTGGCTTTGGTAGGTACAATGTACCAAAGGTAACTTTATTAAAACCTAACTTTCATCTTTTTGAAAAGCTATATTTTATATAACAATATGCTACTAAGTTTCCCTTAGAAGATAGTTCCTTAGTCGCCAAACCGTTTTGACAGTTCTGGTTAGTTTTGCTAGTTTTTGGGGTGGATGTCTAAAAAGGTTTGCCATTTGAAAATAGTAGTTAGACACTTAAATATCATATTTCAAATTTTTTAATCCTATCTCTATACTATTCACTAAATCATTAGGAATGTATTTTTTTGAAATCACCTAATGTCCTTAGAATAACTTGCATCCAACCATGACCACCTAGATTCAATATAAAAAACGGCTAAAAAGATTAGTTATGCGTGGAAACTTTTAATATATAACATTTTAATTTAAAATTGCCTCAGAAATCTAAAACGTTAAAATTTACCTGGTGTTCCATTTAAAAACTTAAAATTGAAGTAATTTCCGGTTAAACCGGAAGTGACTAAAAAGTATAAAATATGTGATAAATTTTCTTTTCCCATACCATTTAGGGAAGAACGGGGAAGATTTGGATACTGGGAGCATATGGACACATTCAAATTTACCGCCAAATCTATTAAAATATTCTTGGCGCGTTGTCCGGTAGTCGGGAAGAAAGTGCTTTAGTGTTCATAGTTAATTCAACAGCGAAGGTACGATATATTAAGATAAATTCAAAAAGACGTTTTTTGTAATTTCGAATTAATATTTTGCCAGAAAATAAGTTGCAATTTCTTCGTATTAATAATACCCCTTCGTATTTATAATACCCTATTATTTTGTCATGTGTGTGTACATTTAAAATTTTAAAAATAGTTATTTAGGGTTTTGTCGTTAACAGTATATTAACGTACCTATGAAATCGCCATTCTGGCAAATTTTACCATGCGGAGGGTATGGACAGTCGTCCAACCCCTATATGTCCAGACCCTCCCATTATTAATTTTTAAGCCTACCTTTTTTTTTTCTTAGTTAAAATGCCCCCAATGTACAAAAATAGACAAACTAACCTTTTTTCTGAATCTGTAAAACAAGCTGTCATCGATGTTACTGATAATAAGCTAAGTTATCGAAAAATTCCTAAAAGCACAGAATCACAAAGTTACCTTTAGGCACCAATGTAATTAAGCAAAGCTTGAAGGTATTAACTTTTATCCAAGGTACGTCTCCACTCAAATATTTTCCACGGATACAGCAAACTAGTTAGCAGAATATTTAAGTGTTTTAATATGTATTGTATTTGAGTATGCATTAAAAAATAATATGAAGTACCCAAAATCATGACAAATCAAAAAAATGGCTGGCCCGAATTCAACCCCCACATTTTTGTTGACTTTCAAAAATAAATAACTCTTAAATATTGAGTTAAAATTTGATGTCTATATGTCCAGATCCTTCCCGTATATTGGGTGGATCTGGACACTTGACATGTAGTAATTTTTCTTGTTAAAATACCAATCATATTTCATGAAAAATATTTTGCATTTGTTAATTGTTAAGATATATTACTAAGCGATATTTTATAATGTAGACGAAAAATAGCATAGATCAAAAAGTGCCCAGACCCTCCCGCTCTCCCCTACCTTTTTTTATATGTTCAATACTCTATTTAGTATTGATGGCTTGTCTTATAGATTTTTTGACACCTTTTGCAAAAAGGTCCTTCGCTACAGATTTCCAGTTATAAGTTTAATAACTATACTTATCTAGTTTCCATTTAGTTTTAGTAGAGCAATAGCAAATACATCACTTGACATATTTTAGGATCAGGATCAGCAGGTATGATTTTTCCTCGAAATGTGACCAATGTTGATTTTTAATTCATTCAGTCCTACCAAGCCAAGCCATGGTATTTGGTATTCCAATAGACATTAAGTTAAGATTTTTGATCTAGCTAAGAGTATCTGCATTTTCATTACCTTGAATTCCTTTGTGTAGCAGCACCCATGCAAGCGTAGTCATTTATTGCCAATTTAGGGTAGCGTACTAACAACAAAGAATATGAAAGATATACATAGGTATCATTGTAATATCACGTTTTGTCAGCAAATGGTTATAAATCGAAAATTATTTAATTTAGATATAAAATATGTTACAGGGTGTTTCCCAATTTACCCGACAAACTGTAAAGGCTAATTCTACACTTAAAAATATGAAAAACCATATTTTCAAATTCTGTCCTAACGTCTTAGTTTTCGAACTACAAGATGTTAAAAATTTTAAAAATTCTATTTTTTCAATAAAAACTTTTATACCAATTATTAAGATATTTTTAAAAAATTGGGAGACGCCTTTATGCACCAAAACACGTTTTTGGTATACAAGAAAAAAACCAGTAGTCGTCCATGAGGGGTTTAGAGTAAATATTTTTTAAAAGAAAATGGTAAGCATTTTTCTAAAATAAAATAATTTTTAAAATTCTCAATAAGTTTGAAACAATTTTTTTGACTTTTTCTATTTGATGCACGGTTTTTGCGTAAATAAATAAAAACCATTTGTCGGCATTGTCAAATCCCTATCTAATTAAAGGATAAAATATCAAAAGTAATTTTTCACCGAAGAATTTGATATTATCCATACAAAATGACCGTGCCGAGTAATGGTTTTTATTTATTTACGCGAAAAACGTGCATCAAATAAAAATAAAAGTCAAGAGGTCAAATGTGTTCCAAACCTAATGTGAATTTTAAAAATCATTTGATTTTCAAAAATACAATGGCGTACCATTTCTTTATTAAAAAATATTTACCCTAAACCCCTCATGGACGACTACTGGTAATAATTTTTTTCTTGTATGTCAAAAAATGTGCTTTGTGCATAGAAGATGTCCCCATTTTTTAAAAAATAATGTTTTAATTATAAAAGTTATTATAAAAAAATAATACCTTTTAAAATATTTAACACCCTGTAGTTCGAAAACTAAGACGTTTAGACAAATTTCTTATATGAAGTTTTTCATATTTTTCAGTGAAGAATTAATTATCTGTTTCCTAAAATTTGTCGGATAAGTTGCAAAACACCCTGTATTTAGGAGGCCTAGTTGCATGGTGTACAATCTCCATTTTTTTTACTTTTAATACAACAGTAAGAAAAAATGTCCCAATAGCAGTGCTGTATTATCCACTAGGGCGCCTTTTTGGGAAATAGGCGGCTTAAACAGAAATTTCGTTTAATAAATTGAAGGTTTTAAAATTATGAAAAATTAAAAATAAAATCATGTAATTAAAATTTACGGAGTTAACTTTAGTCCTTGTTCGGTGCCTGTAATTAAACCCAGTGTATTTATTATAATTTTTTTCTTAACTCAGAAGTATAATTAGCAATAATAAAAGTGTCTGGCAATAAAAAAATTTTTGGTAAACCTATCTAAAGGCAAGAAATGAAAAAATAGGTTTTTAGACAGCTCAGGGTCTATCCAGAAAAGAAAGGAGAACAACATATTATAAAATAAGCTAACCTAAATTTATTTTATAAAAACGCTGCATGCTACCTCCTATACAATCCTCACGCAATTAAAAAAAGATCTAAGTTGGTCTCGTGGCTATAAATAATAAAAAGTAAAAATATTATACATGCACTTTTCAAATACAAATATTATTTTAAGATTTTTTGTGTCTTTCGGCTACAAATTGTACAGGTAAAAGATCTTTTCTATACTAAAACGGGTAAAACATTGTCATAGATGTTGTCTAGCAGAATTAAAAATGGCTAATCTTTCTATTCTGTCTACTAAGGCAAAAGAAGTAAAATTCTTTAACTTTAAAAATTATTATTTAAACCTTTTTAGACATTAAATGTAGAAAAATTACAATATAATAGATACAATTTTTGTATAATATATTATTTTAATACATTGTTCATTATAGTTAGGAATTATCACGCCTTTTTTTTAATAAAATATTTGGCGGGTGGCAATTTTTTGCGTTTTCATTGCCGATAAATTAATAAAAAAATATGGACAAAAATATTTAATTTTAATATTAAATTTCCCAATTTTTAAAAAGTAAATTTTACTAAAATTACAAGGTTTTGAAAATTTGAAACGTGGCAAATAATACGTTTTAAATATTTTTATAAATGGCATGTCAAGTAAATGTATGTATATTATGAGACGTATATTTATCAATTTATAAATTAGGCGTTATTTTATAATTAGCCTAGAGATGCATGTTGCCTTAATCCGGCCTTGCCAAGTAGCTGTATTTTTCAGCGCTGAATTTAAATAAATCACTTTTAAGGCCATTACTACATTTATAGCAAAGTGTTAATACTTAAGAAAAAGTCATTACATATTATGTATACGTTCTTTGTGTATTTGTTATTCCATATAACAAAACAATCTAATTTTAAAGATTGTTCACTTTAAAACTTGCCCCTCATTTCATATGATTCTTATTTTAATACGACTCCTTGAAAAGACCGTCCTAATAATAAAATAATTTTAAATGTTGCTAAAACAACAATTTGGAACATTTGTATTATTAAGAGTATCTGTTACATTTTATATTTTAGTTGTTTTTTGGCTGTTTGGGAAAATACGGTAATTAGATTACCAACATTACCTGCAATGTAAATTTTAAAATAATTTAACTTAAATTTCCATATAATATTATTGTAATGAAATATTAATCAGTGTGGCAACACTGCCTAAGCCTTTATTTATGGGAATTTTCAGGCGGCTCTTTTAAGGTATTTTTAATATTTTCAAAGAGTACCAAATTTACAATTTTAAAATGTTCTTACTTTAATGCAAGTGGCCATCCCTAAGACTTAGCGGGCGGGGCGGAAGAAAATTAACATGTAGCCTTCTGCCTTCTAAAAATCACTCGCTTGCTAGTCTCCCGCCCTTCCTTGAGTCCAGGGCGTTGCCTTAAGCGAACAAGCGATGTTTAGCAAGGCGAAAGTTGCACGTTAGTTTTCGCATGCCCGCTAAATGTCGGTGTGGCCAGTTGCATTTACGCATTACCTTTGAAAAAATGCTTGCCTGCTTGACGCCCGCCCATTCTTGCTCCCTATAAGTGCACCAGCCAGACGGAAGAGCAACAAGCGACAAGCGTGCAACTTTTGGGTGAGCGATTCTTCGCATTGCAAAAGATGCATGATAATTTTCGCCTGCCTGCTGGCTCAGTATACAATTTAACATAAGCCTTTGCACTGCGAAGAATCACTTTCCCGAAAATCGCACGCTTGTTGCTTGTGGCTGTCCAGTTTGGCTGTTCCCTTCAGAAAGACTTAAGCCACGTACAGACTTGATCCAATCGGCGAAAACATTTGTTGGCCGACTGTATCTTGAATGTTGCACATCGGTCGGCCGACTTGTTGCAAACGCTATGGCAATATCGGTGGGCGTTTTCATCCAAGCGAATCGGCAAGTCGCCTGTTTTCCATTTAATATGGAAAACTTTGGCAGGTTTGTACGAGCTTTAAAACTAGTGTGGACGCGAAACACTTCTATTTGCAAATGTTGGCGAACTTTGTTGCTGAAATTTTTTTGAACAAGATACAGTCGGACGACAATGTTGTCCCTGATTGTATCCAAGTCTGTACATGGCTTTACACTCGCATATTCATTAGAAAATTAAAACCTAAAAAAATAACGCCTGAAAATTACTATCTTTGTTCAATATTTATTGTCATATTTTTTTATACTTAACAAAACACACACACCTAAAACATTTTTTAACAAGAATCCATTTTTCAGAATGTCAATAAAAGTAGACATAAGCAAACTTTCTAAAAGAAATTCGGAAAGTTGTTGCCGACAGTGATTTAGCTTCTAAAAAATAAAAATGATGTATAGACGTGTCTAGTAAAAAAGCATAAGTATTGTGGGGGTATTAGACCAGTCTAAAGAAATATTTTTTTTTAAATATATTAAAAAATATTATACAGAGTGTTTTAAGTAATGTTACACAGAAAAAAAAACAAAATTTCTTCTAAGAAAATATTAAGATTTAATTGTTTTGTGTAAACTAGAGGCAGTGGCGGCGCCAGCATTTTTCTTAAGTTGGGCGATACTTGGCCGCAAAATTTGGAGGGTGGGCAGCAAACTGTATATAATCAGGGGCGCAATTAGAAGGGCTATTGGCCCCCTCCTCCTTCCAGAATTATTGCACATTTAAAATATATTATATTTTTTCGACATACATCTGGGTGTCTCTAAAAGGTGCAGATAAAATGCTGCCATAAATTCCTGAGGCTATAATATACCGACTTAATCCAACTTACCTTAATCAAAAAGTGCATGATTTCGTGGATGCAGGGTTTTAAAGTTGCAATTAGAATTTGGTTTTTAATAAATAGTTTTATTAATAATGGGTGTGTTGTCACGATTTTTGTCTAGTGGGAGCCTTGGGATGTGAAATATTAAAATTTGCTCCTATTTTATTTGTAAAATATAGAGGGCGTGGCCTGTGTTATCTAGTAGGGATTTAAGACGAAATAACGTTTCTGAGCCACTCTGTATTTAACTTTTAGATACAAATTCTTATTCTTTAACAAATTTTACTTAAAAAGGCGATACCAGGTAAAAGTTAAGCAGCTGTTTTTAAACTATCTGGATTTGCATTCTATGTGGCCAGTTCTAAACTATACAGAGTGTTTCAGAATGTGATGATAATCTTTAAAAGTGTGATTTCTTAATTGATTTCAAGAAGAAAAATTTAAATAAACCTATGTCCCCATGGATTAACGGTTGAGCTTTAAAGTAATGAAAAAAAAGCCTATTTATTACCTGTTGCATTTACGACATAGTTTAATTCAATTTTTTTAATATTCCCCAAAAGATTCACACTTCTAAAGGTCAGCATCTTTTTGAAATACTATGTATAGCTAGCCCTACAGGAAGTATTTTTTAAATCCAGATACGTTAAAAACGGCTGCTCAAATTAATTTTTGCCAAGTATACATTTTCTTAGGTAAAATTTGGTAAAGAATAAGAATTTTTATTCAAGAGTTAAATACAGTGTAGCTCAAAAGAAATTTCGCTGTAATTGCATGCAAGTAACAGCAGATTTTTAATCTTAGTTTTCAGAACACAATTTTGCCAAACAATATGTCAATCCACATATTATTAACGAAATTATTTATAAAAAGCTAACACCAGATTGAGCTCGTGACACCATGTATCTCTAAAATCATTTACTTTTAGACTGAGGTAAGTTGGGTTACTCATATTTTAGCCTTAGCAATTTGTGGTAGCATCTTTTCCGCAGCTTTTTGAGTCACCCGGTATATTATAAACTATGTCTTAACCGCCCTCGCTGTGCCAATGAGTGCAAAATTTTGTGTGATATGTAGTTGTATACTGAAAAGTTTCCAATAAAAACATAATTGCCACTTCTTACAACAACAACTTTTATTTTTTACAGTGATTTTTTATTAGTGATTTAGAGTTTATGAAAAAAGGATAAAGTTCTGTTCTTATCCTTTTTTGGTACTTCAAACGAAAATCTGGCACAAAGTGTTAACGCGGTCTACTTTAAAGACTGATATCTCCAAAACTCAGGCAGAACATGATTTGGGGAGGGGGCAACATAAAATGAAGACTTTTAAGGTGATAACCAAAAAACAAAAAAAGGAGGAAGGTATGAGGCGTCCATAAATTACGTAAGGCGGTTTTTTCCATTTTCTCCTGTTCCCTCCTGGTGAGATTTGCTCCAACCGCCTCTCCCCAACCGACAATTTCAAGTAAAATTTATGAGAATGTAAAAAGGCACCATTTCTCAAACCGAAATTGATGTTGCCGTCGAAATAATTTTGAAGAGCAAATAAAAAAAAGGCCATCGACCCAAAGAGTGACACTGCACACAAGACCTGCTCGTTAACTTTTTCCTGTTTCTGGCGAAAGAAAAAATTACGTTATATTTACACATGCCCCCTCCCCTTTACCATTCTGTTCAGTTTAAAACCAATTGAATATCCGATTTTTTTATTCGATGTACGGTCTTGTGCAAATAAATACAAATAATTTTTTGGCATGGTCTTTTAATATCGCTAATATAAGACTTTACTATAAATAATATTACCTTCTTTGTATACTCTTTAATTACCAATTATTTTTTTTAAACAAGAATATACATCAATGTTTCAACATTGAATTTATATAATGATCATTAAACAAACTATGTAAGTACTCTTAACATGACTATCATAATATACTAAATACAGACTACCCACGGATAGGGTTAACAAATGGACAAATGGACCAAAAATATTATTTATCAAAAATATCTATTTTTTATAGAAATTTTTGCTTGTAAAAAAAAAGTTCACTAAGAAATGTTGACTTTGTATACAGGGTGCGCAAACACTTAAAAAATATGATTTGTCTCCAAGAGTAAATCACCTGTATTATTTATTTTTAAGTAAAATGTCATAAAGAAAATTTATTTAGAATAAATAATGTTTGTAATAGATAAAAACATTAATACAAAAAATTATTAAACTCCATAATTTGGAGAAAACCCCTCGATCACGTTCGTTTATAGCTAAAAAATTGTACTGTTTAGGAATTTGAAAAAGCAGGTGTTTAAAAGCAAATTATAAGAGTTTTTTAAGGTTATTTCATTATAAAAAAATAAAATAATCAATTTTTGATAACTCCAAAATCAGTTTTATAAACTTTATACCCCTGTAACATTAATGAAGTTATTTAAATTGTTGTTCTAAATTAATTTTCTTTATAATATTTTGCTTAAAAATGAAAAATAAAGATAGTTTACTCTTGAAGAAAATTCATGTTTTTTTAAGTTTTTGCGGACCCTGTACACAAAATCAAAATCGTGAATACTATTTTTTTTATGAAGTATGACTTATTTTTGTATCATAAAATTTTAAGTTCATTTGTCCTCTTGTTAACCTCATCCGTGGAGAGTCTGTATATAGCTTATTTGACCATGCCATTAAATTATTCTTTTTTTTAAACGCACAAACCAAACATTGATTTAAAAAAATTAAATACTAAAATTATATTAAACTAAACGGAAATCCAAATAATATTTTTTGTAAGAAAAATACCATAACGTCCAATTTTGTCTTTAAAAAAATATGTACTATATCCTTCAGGGACGACACTGACAAAAAAAATTTTACGTCAAAAATGTCATTTTATGTGTAGACGTCCCCCACATTTTCCAAGAATATCTGTAAACAAAATATTACTTGGAGAGAAGTGAAATAATATTTTGTTTAAACGTAATCTTCCAGAAAACAAATAAAGCATAAAATAAGAACATCTGTATTGGTAAAAAGTTATTGTAAAAACTATTTTTTTTTTAATTTTAACACCCTGTAGCCCAAAGTAGGACGTTTAGGATATGCGTTTGAATAAAGTGTTTTCTTATTGTTTCTTTACCCCTCCAAAAGTTTTTGATTTTAAATAACATGAAGAAATAAAAATAAAGAAAAAAACATATTAAAATCGCAGTTGTTTCAGGGGCTTTTCAGCGATTGCCTGTTTTACAGCTTTAGTGGCTCGACTATTAAACCACATATAAAATAATATGTCACAGATACTGTGTCAGGCCATTTATTTTAGCAGATTTCAATTTTAGGTAACATGCAAAAGCAAAAGTGTCAAGTAAGTATAAATCTTGGTTTTCCTTTTAAGCCCTTCCGTCTTCCCTTCTATCCTTTTAGAAAATCTCGAAATATATACAGGCTGTTACAAATTCGAGGAACACCATTATTATAGGATCTCGGAAACGGTAACAGATACAGGGTTGGTTAATTTGGGGCAAAGTTGCGCATTTTTATGCTTAGCAATACACCGTTCTAAAAATTTAAAAATTTGCAGCCGTTTCGGAATTATTCGGCAAAAACCCATATTTTGCAAAACAGTTTTTATTGTTTTCTCTGTTTATTATAAAGATATTTTAAAACTAACAACACATTACCATTGCCACTTTTTCTGTTCTTTAAAATGATGTCACTAAATTTAAAATCCGACGTTTTGTCTTTGAGCCACCATTATCAACTTTGTTTTTTTTTAATGGGCGGAATATTTGGTTTTAAGCTTAATACACTCGAATTTAAATTTTAAATACAACGATATATCACACTCTACATTTATGCGACGTTTCAAACAAAAAAACACCATCCACTATTTTTTCCATTAAAAATTGCGTTTTTATTCCAAACAACTTTGGAAATTTTTATTTGATTGTAAGTATTCATCCATTTCTTTTTATTATTACTCATTTTTATTCCTTTTATTAATTAATTTATTCATATTTTAACTAACAAGCTACAAGAATTAAGGTAATTTACATACTTTTACTTATACGAAATAAAATAAAGCATGTAATTTAATCAAACGCCTTTATCAACTTTATCGTAGCCTGTCATAAAACAATGGATGCCTACTTACCTGCAAACAGAAATTTTTCCGAAAGTTTGTAGTAATAGCTATTTACGTTACTAGACCGGAAAATGGTATTTTACGGGTCGACGAAAACATTTACAGGGCGAGCCGTAGGCGAGTCCTGTAGTTTTGAGGAGACCCGTAAAAATTATTTCCGGTCGAGTATCGTACATAATTTTTTTAATTGGCCGGAAAAAAAACTGTGTAAATTTTTAGTGTTATATTTAAACGACAATAAGGACGCTGCTTCAATTATTTCATCTGGATTTTCCATGTCTGACTCCATTTTGGCAAAATGATGCTTTCTTTACTTTACAATATCTTGAACTGTCAAATAGTAACAATTGAACTCTGACAATTTTGTCATGGCTAACAGGATTTTTTGATATCAGGGACCGGAAAGTAAATGAGAGACCGGAAAGTAAACTAGGGACCGGAAAGTAAATTAGTCCTGTAAAATAGCATTTTCCGCTTAAAAATTGAGTGGAAAATTCAATTTTCCGGATAATTAAAAAAAAATCATTATTTGTAATGACGAAATGGTAAATGACGATGGTTTATTGGTTACAAACGTCGCATAAATGTAAAATGTAAAGTGTGATATATCGTTGGTTCTAGAACTAAATTACTGAGGTTAAAACCAAATATTTCGCCCATTTAAAAACAAAGTTGATGATGGTGGCTTAAAGACGAGATTTTAAATTTAATGACATCATTTTATAGAAGAGAAAAAGTGGCAATGTTAATGTGTCGTAAGTTTTAAAATATCTCTTTAAATAAACCAAGAAAACAATAAAAACTGTTTCGCAAAATTTTGGTTTTTGCCGGATAATTCCGGAACGGTAGCAAATTTTTAAGTTTTTAAAACGAAATATTGTTAAGCATTAAAATGCGCAACTATGCCCCAATTTAACCAACCCTGTATCTTTTACCGTTTCCGAGATCCTAATGGTGTTTCTCGAATTTGTAACAGCCTGTATATACAGTGACCGCTATAAATTTTTAAACCATATGAAAACTATGTTATTTTTAATTTATTTCAAAAAAAAGATTCTTGATAAAAATCTCCGCATATACCAAAACTAACAAAACACCAATTAAAAATACAAATTAATGTGACATAAGAGTAAACTACCTATTTTAAATAATATATTGTTATAAGTTTTAAAATAGAAAGTAGTTTTCTTTTACATCATATTCGCTGATTTGCACCTACCTATAATTTATTTAAATTTTGATAAGTATTATGTGAGTATATGCAAAGAGTTTTATCATAAATCAAATATAAAATCGTCGTCGGTATTCGTACGGTACGGACGTGTTTTTCAGTCGCTCTATTAAAACGTTGTTTAATCGAGTATACTTTCGAAAAAAAAGTTTTACGTGCTACCTAAAATGGGTAATGATAGTGATGGTGAGAAAACAGAAAGACCAAAAAAACGTAATTTAGACAATACGGGTGTAAAAACAAGAAGTGCTTCTGTATCGTGTATAAATATTTCAAGACAAGAAATAAACAATTTTGTTAGTGCGGAATCCACAAAAAAGGGTCTGATAATAAAATGTATCCTGATAAGGTCGTCAAGCCTATTCAAATATCGACGAGTTGTAAATCTGTACCAGATGTCTCAAAAACGCCGGAAAATTTAAACAATAATTTTAATAAGGTTGACGATGTTTTTAAACCAAGAGCCAGTATAGGAAGAACACCGCCCAAACAAAATAATGGAACAAATAATGAAATAAAAATCAAGAACCTGGAAATACTGAGGTATTTTCACAAAAAGACAAAGATCCGAAAGTAGCCCAGATCTAACTAATAGACAAAAAATTTGGAAGCCATCAAATATTTTATTAAGTACTGACTATTCCCTACTAGCAGCAAGTAAAGATGAAAAAAATTTAAATCGGACAGATACAAAAGAAACGTTGGATAATATTTTAAAATCACTAGAAAATATTAATGAAATCGCAGAAAATGAAGAACTTAACTTAGAAGCAACAAAAAAGTGTGGAAAAGCGATACGTACAGCTACATTTAAAATTCAGACCCTACTCACAACCCTTGTATACAAAATTGGCCAGTTGGAAACTGAAAATCTTAAGTTAGTCTATCAAATACCTTTAAATAAGGAACCATCAAACCTCTTAGGCGCACCTGTAAAGGAAACTTTACCTGTTACCCAGGAGATTGCAAATAAAAATACTGGAACCACGAAAACGTATAGTTCAATAACAAAAATGACAACTAGTAAAGAACCAAAGGATGGAGGAAAAAAGTGGGTTACCCCTGAACAAACGGTAAAACATGAAATGATAGTAAGATTAAAAGATCAAGATGACGCAAAAAAGTACTAAAGGAAATAAAACAAAACCTTAATAAAAATGGAAGTTTTAACGAAACGTTTAAAAATGTAAAACAGTTGCAAAATGGAGGTATAATACTGGAATGTCACAATGAAAAAACAACAAAATAAATTAAAAGAAACCTTGAGTAAACACGAAAATTTCCAAGTCAAAGAATTACAAAATACAGATCCGATGTTAATGATTACAGGCATAGAAAAAGGATATGATCCCAAAAATTTTATTACAGAGCTTGTTGAACAAAACCCTCTACTGACTCAATGTTTTGGCGATGATGTAGGTGCCAAAATAAAAGTTATTACAAGAAAGGAATGTCGAAATAACAGAAAAGAAAACTGGATACTGCAAACCCAACCAGAAGTATTTAAATGGCTCATTAAAAATGATAATTTAAGTTTTGATCTAACGAAGGCATATATAAAGGAATATAATAACATAGCCATGTGTTTCAAATGCTGCTATTTTGGTCACGTAGCAAAATATTGTAGAGGAGACCTATGTTGTTACAAGTGTGGTGAACAACACGATTTTAAACAATGCCCTGAAACTAAACCATTAAATTGCCCCAATTGCAAGCGACTAAATCTTAACGAACGCACCCACACCGCAAGAGATCCAAAATGTCCGGCATATCAACAAAAATTAGAAAAAGTAGACAACAAACAAACTATGGGTCTAACGAAAAAATAGTGAACATTTTTTGTTCTAAATTCAGATCATACCGATCAAGTAAGATCTAAAGGATTTCAAAAAATAAAAGTGTCTTTAAAAAATATAGTGTAATACATCAAAATCTAAATTCAATTGGCAATAGTGTTGATCGGTTAAATCATTTGTTGGAAAATCACCACGAGTGCAAAATCTTGTGCGTTACTGAACATTGGAAAACAGACGAACAATTAAAAATGTTTAACATAAAAATTTTATTCTGGCGTCAAGTTTTTGCCGTAAAGAAGGATATGGAGGTTCAGCAATTTATTTACACAAGAGTGTAAAATTTCAAAAAAGGACAAAAATTAATGCTGTTTCGGTTCAGGGTGAGTTTGAGTGTGCTAGTGTTGAATGCAGTTTACAAGGTCAACAATTTGTTATAATATCAGTGTATAGACCACCTAAGGGAAGTTTAAATATTTTTTGTAAAAAATTGAATCCATTCTCTCACAGATTGTTGATGAAAATAAGCATATTTTAATGGCCGGTGATTTTAATGTAGAGTTACTTGAACAAAACAAAGAAAAAACAGATTTTTATCAGTATTAGCCTCTTTTCAACTTTATCAAACTATTTTTGAGAATACTAGAATTACAAGCTTATCAAAAAGTTGCATAGATAACATTTTTACAAATATACCAGAGTGTAATAGAAGTAGTTATATTTTAAATACAATTATATCAGACCACACCGCCCAAAAACTAATTTTTAACATAAAAAAGAATAATAGTAACAAATTTAAACCAGTTTATCAAAGATTTTTTACAGAAGAAAATAAAAAAGATTTATTCAAACTCTTAAAGACCAAGATTGGTCTGAAGTTTTTAGTGCAGAAAGGCGTAACGTAGATAAACAGTGGTCTTTATTTATGGAGTCTTTTATGCTTATTTTTTGTCAGAGTTTCGAGAGAAAACTAGTTAATAGAAAAATACAAAAGAAATCTTTGTATAAAGATAATGAAGAGATTAAAGTTTTGAGGAATAGACTGGATATACTTCTAACTCTAAAAAATGTAGATGATACATATAAAGAAACATATAAGGCTGTTAAAAAGGAGTATGATGGTCTATTGGTCAAAATTAGATCTCAAAAGTATCAGGATAGAATAAGTAGATCAGATAATAAGAATAAATGTATGTGGTCTATTCACAATGAGATTACTGGTAAGACAAAAACAGATAATACAATGATGACAGGCGATCCTAAAGATATATCAGATAAATACAATAACTTTTTATTGAACATTGTGCCAGAACTTTTAAAAAATGAAGATAAAATGAAATGGGATACAAAAATAAAAAATAATAATAAATCAATGTATCTTAGACCAGTCAGTGAAAAAGAACTCCTTTATTTTTCAACAAAAATTAAAAATAAACATAGCAGTGGGGATGATGAGGTACCTACCAGCCTAATTAAATTCTGTATGCCAGTCATCATTAAAGTTGTCTGTTATATAATTAATAATTCTATGCGAGAAGGTGTCTTTCCTAATCAATTAAAGCTAGCGGTCATAAAACCTCTCTATAAAAAGGGAGATCCCGAGATACAAGATAACTATCGACCGGTCAGCCTTCTTCCAGGTTTCTCAAAGATATTTGAACTAGTTATGTGTGATCGGTTGGTCGGATTTGTAAAAGAATGCGGTCTTTTAACAGACAGTCAGCACGGGTATTGGGAAAAAGATCAACTTATACCGCATTGTTTCAATTTACGAAAGCCATCTTGAGACATCTGGAGGAGGGAAGGTTGGCGATGGGGATATTTTTGGATTTGTCAAAAGCATATGACTGCCTGGATAGGGAATTACTATTAAAAAAGTTGGATTTATATGGTATAAGAGGAAACGCATTAAAAATGGCTACGATCCTATTTAACAGAAAGAACTCAAAGGGTAGAAATTAAGAATGAGGGCATGTCTTACAAATCAGAAATTTTAAAAAATACAGTTGGTGTGCCTCAAGGAAGTATTTTAGGCCCTATCTTATTTATCATGTTTATAAATGACCTTCATCTAGAAATAAGTCATCCTAATATTGACCTTACATCTTTTGCAGACGACACTAATTTACTTGTAACAGGAAAAGAAATTCCTGAATTGCTTAGCGAGGACAAACGATATATTTTTAAAAGTTAATGTGTGGTTTAAAAAAATAGGTTACTTGTAAATAAGGAAAAAACAAATATGCTTCTTTTTAAAACAAAACTAAATAAAAAAGAAAAACCTGATTTCATAGAAATAGAACAGTTTCAATATTTATTACAGCAAAAAATAAAATTTTTGGGTTTACATATTGACGAATTTCTAGATTGGTCAAGTCAGATTGAAAATCTTTCTGCAAAACTTAATAGGGTCTGCTATTGTTTGCGTATAGTCTCAAAATATATTAATGAATATGCATTAAGAACATTGTATTTTGCGAACTTTGAGTCTCTGTTGAGATATGGAATTATTTTTTGGGGGCTAATTCAAGCATTCAGCATATTTTTGTTATACAGAAGCGATTAATACGAGCAATATATAAGATGCCTTTCTTAGAGTCATGTCGAAATGTGTTTAAATCAAAGGGAATACTAACAATTTATGGGCTTTATATTTTCAGAAAATATTATGTTTTTATAAAAACAAGGAAAGATTTGATACTAGTAGCAATCATACATATAATACCCGAAGATTTGATGTAAACTACCCTAGACATAGACTGGCATTGTTTGAGAAGAGTCCGTACTATATGGGGATAAAGTTATACAATAAATTAAGCAGAGAAATAAAAAATTCTGTGAATGAAAAAATTTTTAAAAGAAAAGTAAAGACATTGCTTATAAACTTGGAACCGTATAGTATTAATGACTTTTTAGATATGTAAGTTGTAATTATGGTTGTGTATATTTCTTCAATGCGATTTTTTGTGTAAAATAATTGACGTCATTTCATTTCATGTTTATTTGTATATTTTTATAAGTAAATGTAATTTGAAATAAAGAAATTTATTATTATTATTATTATTATTATTATTAAAAAAAAACAGAATTCCAATAAATTGGAAAAACGAAGTAACAACAAAAATTTTAACTTTATAAATTATGTACTTTTAGAAATACGTAAAGGGATATGTTCGACGAACAGGGAAACTTTGTTAGAAAAAGCAGTGCACCAAATTACATTTGATAATGGAAGGAACTTTTTAGTGCTGACGTCAAGGGCAGAAGTGAGTTTAAAGCGACATCAAAGGGGAGATAATGAATATTTGAGTTCTAAATATGTTTTATACTTTACTTTGTTTCGTGCTTATAGCTAAATTTAATATATAAAAGGTAATGCTATTAAAAATATATATTTTTTATTTAAATAATACATCCTAAAAAACAAAATGATGATGATGATTAAGTTTTTGAAGCTTAAACTGTAAAATGTAGGTTTTTAAATCAATATTATTGTACCGAATATCAAGTTACAAATTTACACCTCCTTTTACTTTATTATTTTATATAGTTCAAAAAGTTTATTATTAGGAAAATTTAACGCTTATGGCGATTTGTTTGACATACCAGAACGCCCACCTTAGAAGGGAAAAAAATTGAAGAAGATTCAAATTTTAAACTCTTTTTATTCTTTTCTTTCATTTCTTAAAGACTTGATTCATCTTTTCTTCCTTCCTTCCCACATATCTCCCACCCTTACCCCTACGGCCGACACTGGGGGCATATCATCATTAAATGCCCATATTTACAATTATGTATGCAAAAAATGTAAAGAGGGTACGACATTAAGTATGTTTTTTTTTAATTAAACGCCTTTTCACTTATAAAAGATCTTTCCAAGCGCTTTAAAAAATACCAAATTTAATATATTTGCCCTTCTTAGTTCCAGAAATATGACCCCTTTAAATCTAAAGAATGTAAATTTTAATTTGGTATATAAGTGCAACAATGTTTACTTATTAAAAAAATATATATGGATATAATTTCCAAAACCATTACATATAAAAATAATATACAGGGTGTCCAGAAATTACGCGTCAGGATTTCTCTGCACGAAAAATTAATGCAACAAACTTCTATATATTTTTGTTTAAAAACTCAAAATTACCGGAGATACTCTTTTTCTGGTGTACTGATTTTCGCCAAATTTTGCAAACATATCACTAATAATTTTTTGTATTTTCCCTATTAATTTCACGCCAGCAGTGAATGCCAAAGGGCCTAAAATGTCCTTCACTTTGAAAAAATGACTATTGATATGTATGCTAAGTTTTGCAAAAATCAGTATACCAGGAAAAAGTGATTAGACAAAATAACAAAAAATGTTTTCCTCAACACCCTCTATATCCTTTAATTTTGAGTATTCGAAAAAAATGTATAGAAGTTTGTTGCAATAAATTTCGTGTAGAATCGCCCACAGAAATCTTGACGCGTAATTTCGGGACACCCTGTATATGGTATTTTTGTAAGGCTCTTTAAAATATCTTTTTATTAATGATTTAATAAATAATGTGTTCAATTTAAAAAAAAAAACATTTTTTTCGTCCTACCACCCAGATAAAAGCATTCTGATGAAAGATACGGATTTCACAGGATTATTCCCACAAATTTTTTTCTTTAGTGACCTTTGTAATCAAAAGTAAAAATTATTCTTTTGGATGTCCATATTTCCGAAACTAATTGATATTGATGTTTTAAACGTATTTTTTAAAGTATTTTGAAAGAACTTTTACCGGTAAAATAATATATAGGATGTTGAATTAAAACAATTCAATTTTTTTGTTCTATCCTGTATATTATATAAGATAATAAAAATCCGATAACTGAATTTAGCAAATAAACTAATATTTTAATTTGTACGATAAAAATTAAAAAGGTAAGGGAGGGTAAACTTATAACTTGGCACCCGGTTCCTTTAAAGCCTCTGACACGATAGTAAGCGTCAGCGTCAGCAGTCAGTGTCGAGCGGGAAATGTCAGAGCGCTGTCTTTGATCTTCGTGCGAGAATACAAGAACTTGTTTTTTTAAATGAGCCGCTCTATATATTTAGGTAGTAGTTATTTAAAAATAACGTCCGTTGTGGCACTACCGCATTATCTAAATATCAATGTGATAGTCTGTCCATAAAAAAGGTTATGTTAATTGTATAGAAAATGTAACGCATTGTAGGTATAGCGAAGCACAATTAGGAGCCGTATTCACCTAGCTCTGAAAAATATTTCTCAGACTGATAGCCTACTTGAAAAGCAGGCTATCAGTCTGATAAACATTTGTCAGAGCTTGGTAATTATGGCCGTTTGTTGCTTACAAAATTTGACCCACGTAAGAAAAAAGCCACCGGTCGCGCTTGGTAAGATTATAACTTTTCATGTACTGCAAAGAAGCTAGCAAATAATAACAACCGTTACTGTAATTAAAAAACCCAGAATATACAGGGGGTGGTCCTTTAAGTGTTTTACAAATGGAAAACTATCAATTGCAAGTTACCTTGGTCTGTTTGCTAAACATGGATAAAATGTGATAAGAAAAATCCTTTAAACAAAAATTTGTATAAGACAAGGAAGTTTCTGCATATATGTAGATTTTTCGGACATATTGTTGCTCTTTAGCTTAATTATTTAAAAGTATATCTATATGTTGTCTTGTATATCCTAAAAAAATATTATGTATATTTTGATTAAAACATCCAAAAATTAAAGACAGCCCCTGATCTCGTTTGGCGCCAATCGGCGAGCCCGTTGCAGGGATAAATTGTTTACAATTTACAAATTGGGAGTATTATGTTTAATTTTAGGTGTAAAAATTAAATATGTCTTTGGTTTATACTACTACTTACAGATTTAAAAAGTTAAAAAAAAATTTAGAACATGAAAACTACAAATTATAAAAAGTCTAATTTAGGCACTTTAAATTGAGATAAACACCTGAACAAAAAAATTAATTACATTGGTTAAAAAGTAAGTAACTTTTATTACTCACTAAGTATTTTTCTCGATATAAAGTGCTTAAAATATAATAATGCCTTTTAAATTTAAGAAAAACACTAAAACACTTTTTTTAAATATAATTTATCGCTGGCATTCGCAACAGATGTTTGTCCGTTTTTTACTATACAGAGTGGAAAAAATTTATAAAAGACTATGTTTTTGTAAGTTTAACAAAAAACTAACTACTATTTGAAAGAGTCAAAGTTGAAGCCAATCTTACTGGGTAAACAGTAATGTTTCGTGTCTTACTTGCTACAGCATATTTTATTATATTTTTTTGTCGTTTTCTGTAATTCTATTTAAATCATTTATTTATATTGTTTAGTTTTGCAAAAACTTTTGCGGCAGCTTTAAACAATCTAACACCCGTTTTTTAAAAATCAATGGATATCCGGACCCATGTTTATACAGCGTGTCTACTTAAGTTCGCACCATATGGAAAACTATTTTATTATTAAGTTTACGAAAAAAAGTACTACATGGTCTAAAACCTAAAATACGGTCATAATATATAACTTTTTTGCAGTGGTATACGAGGTATTTTAAAAATATGAATTTTGTTTAGGAGGAAAGTACCTTGATTTTTCATGTTATCGAAAATTTTTATTAGAAAAAGACATTTAGGAAAAAAAATAACTTTTAAATATGCATTTTTTAGATTAATTTTTGTTTTAGCATTTAAGAAAAAACTTCTTTTATTTTTTTTCTACGTTAATGAGTGTTTCTTTGACTTTTCGCTGTTTTGAGTGTTATTAACCTTTCTCTACAAATTATATTTTGATATAAGTATGGAATACTGTACAAACTTAAATTTTTACTGTTAATACATACAAAATTAAATAAAAAAAATAAGTAAACCTGTTTGCATATATAAATGTAATTTTTAATTCCAAACATATTTTCTTTATAATATTTTTTTAATATTAGGAAAACTAAGGGTACTTTCCTTTAAACCAACGTTCAAATTTGACATGCAGTGGTATACTCGTATACCACTGCATATAATTAATTTCTGATAATTTCATTTTGGGTAGACCATGCAGAACTTATTTAAGGAATACCTTTTTTCGTAAAATTAATATTAAAAAGTTTTTAATATGGTGCGAATTTAGGTAGATACGCTGTATAAACTTTTCTTAATATTTTTGCAATAGAATTTTCGTATATAATATCATAAGAGAGAAAATTTTGCCGGCAAAATATTTCGATTGAATGAAAGGTTGTTGCCTTAGCAATTTCGTGAATGATATTTTTAATAATAACAGGAGCCGAAGGCAAGTGGTATTAAATGAACAAAATTACCAAAAAGCAACAAACTTAAATAAAAGAAGAAAAATATTTTGCCTAAAAATTTTTTTTTTCGAATGATATTCGACAAGACTATTTTACGAGAAAAACAAACTTTAAATTTTAATTAAAACTAATGAATTTTAACATAGTATTATATTAACCAGATAGGATTATATTTTATTACAATTTATATTAAATGTGCAGTTATTATAATTAACAATAGTTTGTCAATTCTTTCCAATTAAAGCCTGGTTTTGAGTTTGGTTAACCTGCAGCGATGAAGACGTGGAACTCTATTACGGAAGTAGATTTCTTAAGCTTATAATCTAATTCTTCAAAAACTGAGAAAACTGCTTCAAAATGGATTTTTTTTTATTTTTGTGTATTAGGCGGAATAGTTTTACAAACTGCTTTTTAATCCCTGACTCACACTGGCTTACAAATCTCGCATTTTGACTTAAAAGACTTATATTTTATTTTTTAAAATAGGTGACACTTGTCAAACTGACAATAGTTTTCTTACCTCTTTTACTTTAACCTAACTAAGTTTTGCCGCTGAAATACCATCATGTTGGTTTTATCAAGGTGGGAGCAGGTAGGAATTTTGCCAGTAGAAAAGAGGTGGTTGCTAAAAACACTAGTGAAATAGTCCCTTAAATTTTGTTACCAATATTCTGTAACCTCCTGTATATGTTTTAACCTTTTTATAGTTGCCATGCAATCTAATAAATCAAAAATTTTTTGTTTTTTATTTTATAGGTTTAGACTCGTTATAAAAATCTGTTTTAATTTGCATTTATTCTTTTAAATTTCAGGTTGCTTGAGTTTAAATGGTCTATACTTTGTACTAAACACTTTAAGTATCACTGTATAAAGCCAGTTTCCTTAAATTAAAATGCACCCTTCTTGGAAATACAAAGACAAAATTTAACTTCATTTTCTTGAAGATTTAAAGTAAGAAAGTGTGTGCATAAACTCGACTAAATAAATAAAATTTTGCCAAAATGACCTTATAATTATTCCCGCAGGATTGTTGAGTTTAGGGGCTTAAAAATAATTTAAAATGGCTAATGGTATATGGTTATTTATTATGAGTAAAAACCTTTTAGAATATACATAATTTGTTGTTTTAAGGGGTTACATACAGTAATTAGTATTGGTAAAAATATTTATTTGGAAAGAAGTTACCACTGATCTCCGGGAGCTCCTCTAAAAAACACGTTTTGCGGTGACCACCATATCTTTGAACTGAATCCTCTAAAATTAAAAAAAAACAAACAGATTTCGTTAAAGTAATGTTAGATCTAGTAGTAATTCAAAGGAATAAGCAAAATTTAATCATTTGATCAATCTAGCACTTGGTTGAAATTATTTAAATCCAATAAAATAAAATCTTAACAAGACGCCAGACGGAAACTGGGCAAATAGTTTCGTGTCAAAAATGTGGTATTATTGTTTATATTATTATTTACCCAATTTTTGCTTGCGTCTTGTTAGAATTTTATTTTATTGGATTAAAATAATTTCAACCTAGTGCTAATGAACCTTTGTTTATAGATTGAAACCTTTGTATTGTAAGTAACTTAAAATTAAATAGTTTATTTCTTTAAAGGTATTTATAACTTTTATTATATTGTGTAAAAGCAGAATAGTTCTTCATAATATAGTTTTAAATTTCTTAAAATGTTAAAGAACCTTTTTAACTTTATTCTGGAGAAAAGCCAAATAATATTTTGTTTAAACTGAAGACGTTTACCTAAACAGCGACAGGGCCACAGTCATCATAATATTGATAATTTGGGATTGCCCGATCGTAAAATCCAGGTAAAATTGACGCCGTCGGCCGCCCAAAGCCAACCTCTCATCTACGGTCGACCGTAATTAGTCATTTGGTATTCGTCCTTTCATTTGTGCTTTGTGAGTCTTAGTGTTTTTCAGTGGTGTTTTTAACTTTCCTTGAGGTTTAGTCAAACAGGGTCCAGCAAAAAACGGAATTAAAATTGATATTAGTGCTTTAAAGCATTCTCGTATACTGAATTATACAAGACGAAAAATAGTACTCAATATCCAAATCGATTTAATTTGTAGGGACTTCTATGGAAGATGTGTACAAACCTAAAATGAAATTTTTAAATATGTATATCCAAAAACAAAATTAGATAATTGTCTGGAAAGTTGCAGAACTCCGATTTTGATGAAATTTGGTATACGGGGTTTTTGGGGCGCTGATCACGAATCTAGAAGATTTTTTTCGAAAACGTTTTAATCTTGAGATATTCGTGATCAAGGTCAAACTATCCTTATTTTGACTATATTTCTTCCTTTTTTTGATATAAATTACTGATTTAACACTAAACTAGCACACAATATTTTATTTAACTATAAAACACCCTTTTTAAAACATGTTTTTCTAATTGGTTTTAAGCCTTTCTTTATTAATATAAAAGTTTGCTTTAAATCAAGTCGCTATGCCTGGAACCAATATACACATAGAGGTATGCCTGGTTGCAGCGTTTTAGGGGTAAAAGATTTGGAATTTAATGAAAAAAACGTGTAAAATAACTAAAAAAACGTTTTTTTAAAGATATATAAAATATTGTGTGCCAATTTAGTGTTATATCAAGAATTTTGTGCAAAAAAGAAATAAATGCACTGAAGATTCTTTAAAGTTTTCGCCTATTACCATTTTGTTATAATTTTTACTTTGTAATAAACATTAAATAAGGGCCTTGACGTCGAATGTATAGAAAATGAAACACGAAAATCTAAGGAAATACGATGGTAATTAATAATTAATACTTGAAAGCGTTAACACATAAAGGACAGGAGCGCAGTTAAAAAAATATAATTTAATAAATAAAATAAAACAATTTAAAAATAAGAGCTTATTAGAATTTACTAAAAAGTAAGAAAATATATTTAATATCAATTTATTTTTAAATTTAACTATTAACTATTACTTCGTTACAATACCTCAGGGGTGATTTCTTAATAAAAATTCGAAATTTTACAAAAAAAGCTAGCCTAAAAAATTGTGTACAGTGCCGCCTTAGTGGGCACTATACAGCCAATATTTTTTAAAAAAGTACGTCCGTGACTTTGTATGAATATAAAAATATAATCTAAAAGTATACAATTTGTTACATAGATATACAAAAGCGTTAAGAAAAGCATGAAGCAAGCGACTCGGTTGGTTTGCTTTTTAATCTGAAGACCCTTTTTTGCTCCTCAACCTTTTATGGGCTCGTACTTTTTTGGTGACTTCCCCCAAGAAATATTATACTCCCCCATAGAATAGAATGTTTAAATTTAACGCTGCTTTTTTACATAACTTTTAAATTTATGTAATAAATTCAAATAACCGATTTTTTGGTTTTTTAATTTTATCTTTTAAAAAAATAGATTATTTTTACAAAATTTGTAAAAGACGTACCTTTGCATGTCTTAAATACACTGTAATTTTATTGGTTTAAAATATTTATTTTTTACCATTAATTTAACTTAAAATCAAAAAATACCCATATTTTTAATCGAAAATTTACGTGTCAAAATATCGGCATTTTTAATAATGTTGTTAGTTGTTTTGATCGTTACAACCTCTAATTTTTTATGATGTATTAAAATATATATATTACAATGGTAAATATTCTCAGAAAATGCAAACAAAAAACTTTTTTGTTTAATCGTTATTAAACCAAAGTTGATAATTTTTGAAACCATTAAAAAATTATAAAAGGTTAAAACCCATTGAAAAATGTAGAAAAAAATAACAAAAATAAAATTGAAAATAAACTACACGCGATCTGAGGTCGGGAAGGGGAGAGGGGTAAATTTTTAGTGTAAAAGATAGTTGTTGTCGATTTTCGACGAAATTACTATTCTGTTTTTTTACACCATCAGAAAGTAGAGATTTTAACGAACAAAAAGCTTACCAACTTTTTGAAAATGCTAAGACTTAGACAAGTAAAAATTCTCTTGTAAAGAAGGGTATAGTAAGCCAAAATCATGTGTTCAAATAAATATTTTATATCTAAAAAATACAGTATATTTGGGACATCCAAAGGTACGTTTTTACCAAATTTTGTATATATTTTAGATATTTAAGATTATAGAATAGATAAAAATAAAAACCCAAAATTGGTTATTTAAATATTTTATATAAATTTTGAGGATATATAATGAAAGTGTAAAAACAAAAGTAGTAGATCATTTTCTTACCTACAACTTTACCATTTAATTTTTTTTCATAGGATTTTAGTAGTTTCATAGGATTTCCCCTCTCCCCATTCTCACCCTCAGATCGCCCGTAATTAATTTTTCCTTTAATTTTTGTTATATCTTCTACCTTTTACAATGGGTTTTATTCTACTATATTTTTTTCCGTTTCAAAACTTTTTGACCCTGGTCTATTTGTTGTATATCAGGGGTGGCCAACCGGTCGATCGTGTCCATTAGCCCAGTCGATCGTAGCAAGGTCAAAAATATGAATACCTAGAACCATGGCATTGCCTACCGGATGGTGCGAGGCACCAGGGCGCAACGCTGCAGGGGCAAAAAAATGTGAAAACGAAAGGCGGGAAAGTCGGGGGATTTTTTTTGCTCCTCAAAAGTATTATAGGAGGAAGAATGAAGACAATGGGAGTTGGGACACTGTTAAAAAAGTACAAAATCGGGGTAAAGACCTTATTTATATAGTAGTATTTTTGTTGCTCTTCAAAAATTTTTAAGTGGTTGATCGTACTGGGTGTCGTCGCTGGAAAGTTGATCTTGGGCCTAAACAAGTTGGCCACCCCTGTTGTATAATATCTATGGATACTTTTTGGAATAAGTTAAATTGCCATTATTTTTTAAGAAGCTAGATACGAAAAAATACAAGAGCCCGCCCCAAAAGAGAATGTTTTAGATATTTATTCGAAAAAATATTGATGCGTACTTTTTTAACACGCTTTTATTAACTTGGGTTGTAACTATCTATCCATCTATCTATCCATCTATGTAACGGAATCTTTGAGCCTAATTTTAACCAACTTCCAGCTATTCGATTTCTTTGAAACTTTGCACACGTATTAAGGACCCATGACAATGCAATAATCTGCAAACAGTATCCCGTTATCCTGGTTTGGATTGCCAGGAAAAAAAATCCATCATATTATTATAACCACTGCTTGATACCACCAAGTGTCATCTGTCACCTGTACGTCCCAGTGGTACCAACCACCGGCCATTTCAAGAGTTCGACCTAAATCGATTTTACTCAAATTTTATATTAGGTTATTTTCAGAAAGTCCATCTGAAAAACTTTGCTACTCTTGACAAAATGGCGAAAAAATTTTTAGTGGGTTGCCATCTGTTGGCAACATTCCAAACTTTTATACATACATAAATGCATATCGAACTAAAAAATGAAAAATAAATAATAGTTTAAAAAACTAAAAACACGCTTTATATGCAACCGAACTAAAAATTAGAAAATAATTTTTCATTAAAAAAATATTGTCACTTCATAGTAAAAAGCGTGGGGTGCATTTTATTATTATTTCATAACTTTTCCATCATAGATATTGGCAAATATAATAATTATAACATTTAATATATTAAGCACCCCACGCTTTTTACTATGAAGTGACAATATTTTTTTTAATGAAAAATTATTTTCTAATTTTTAGTTCGGTTGCATATAAAAGCGTGTTTTTAGTTTTTTTAAACTATTATTTATTTCCTATTAATACAGATTGTAGTGCCCACTGAGACGCCACTGTACACAATTAATATTAATATAATTGAGATCTAAGTAAGCGTGTTATTACTTTTAATGACTGTACCATAATAAAACCTAATCGGTTTAAACATATTTATGATATTTAAAAAGCCTTTTATGTTAAAAACAAAGCAAATTTGGACGTAGGTTATAGAAACCTTATAAGAAAACCGTAGTTAGAAAACACCCTGTACATAAGCTTGCATAATAAGCCTTTAAATCCGAGATAACGGCACATAAGTCATGTTTTTGGTACGTGTAGCCGGGTCCATCGAATTATAAGACGTTGTCACGTCAGAACTATAGTCAGTTGAAATTTTTTCACTTTAAATTTTTTTTATGTGAAACTCAAATACCTCTATTTGCAAGAAAAATGCAAATATTTTTGTGAAAATTGAGATTTGTGGATAAAATTTGATTAAATCTACAAAAAAATACAATAGAGAATTTGCTTTTAGTTTTGATTTTCTCTAGGGGCTAACCAAAACACTAACTTTGTTTCGCAAATTCCCAAATAAAAATTTTCTTTACCAAATTGTTCCTATTCGTATAAATAATATCTGGTGTAAATTTAGTGTGGGTCCCATGTCTCAGTTTTTAGATAAAATAATTTAAAAGTCCTAGTTGCGCCCCTGATTATACTAAAGTATTATAACTTGGGTATTAGTTGTTTATTTTAAAAATATACAGTATAAGCAATATTTAAAGGTATGTCGACAAATAAAGCGACAACAAAGGAAGCACGAAATATTTGCATGCCGGCAGTCGCGTTAGACCCTCTCCTTTGTAAACATTGCCTATAAACGACTTTATTTTGCTGATTCTGTACACCTTTTAAATTTTTAGTCCATGTTTACCAGCTTATTTTGTTTTGTTAATTTGTCACGCAAGGCTTATAAATGTAACCGTTAAACTTTGGACAAATATTTTTTGATTTGTATCAAGTTTTTTAATGAAGCAAAATTAAAAAGTCTGCAGACGAAAAAAATTGTTTGGTGAAAGTTTATAAGCATGTGTTTTTGCATTTTAAATAAAAAATTAACTTTATTTTTATTTACGAATATAATGATTTATTTTAAGATCAAAAATATAATTTGCAAGTTGTATTTTTCTTTTAACGTAAAAACAGTTAATTTAAATTACACAGAAATTCTATAAATATGTTTTTAAGTCTGGTAAAAATATACTTGATGGCAAAATATAGAAGAAATTATAAAAACTTTAAACGAAAAACCGCCACGCGTTTATATGAACCGCTTTATACACAACTAATTTAACGATTTGTAGTCATTGGTTGATCCCCGGCAGCGAATTTACAAAACCTATACCAGTTCGGTCAGGACCGTGACTAGACTCGAGTAGTCTTTGTTTGCAAAAACAGTTACAAAGTCTACCCCATTTCAGTTCAAAAATTGACCGTATTAGTATAGCATCTTTAACTATATTTTCGCGGCATTTTCTTTTACAAAGGCTATCCTGTGTCAGTCTTCGCGTCGTAACTATTTTCGAAGGAAATCGGCAAGTAATGTCTTTTACAGTTTCTTATTGCTTTACGCCGTGAGTTTTGGGCTTACTTCATTGTATTGTTTTAATTTATGTTTTCCAAAAGTGTTTAAAAGAGTAATAGGTTATATTGTGGAAAGTTACTTTTACTGTTTTTAGGTTGATAATTTAATAAAAAGATATTACTAACTAAATGTCAGTGCAAATGAAATAAGGGAAAAACTAATCAGGGAAAAATTTAACATTTTATAAAATACTTTTCTCGCAGTACTGACACTAATTGAATAGTAAGAAAAGTGTTTATTAAATGTCTTCGTTATTTTCGCAAACTATATGTGTGTCAGATAGGCAAAAAGAATAAACGTCCACCATAAAAACAATTAACTATAACTGTTTAGCCAGTATGGATATTAAATTTACGATGCCATAAGAAAACGAAAAAAAACTTTTTTCCCCTATTTTGAGTCTAAAATAACAGCTTCTTTAGCCAAAATCTATCACAAGCTTTTTTATCAGTGATATTGAGGTGCTCCCAGAAAATGTGCAAATTTACCTAACTGAAAGACGGATTAATTATTTTTATCAACAATGGAGACCTAATAAATACCGAGAAAGGGCTAGGAAACAATATATTAAAAAAATAAGATAAAGACTGAAATTAAAAAAAACAAATTCTACCGGGTACTCGTATATCCTAATGAATTCCTGTGTTCTTGTTGTGATTATACTACTTATAAAAAGAGCTTTTTAATCAGGTGTCGCAGATGAAATAATTTATATCAACACAAGTAATTCTTGAGTCTAGCAGCACCTCTGTCACCTATTGTTGCAGCAACAAAAGTATGAGTATTGACAATTGCGGTTATGCTTTACCAAAAAAATCCAAATTTTAAAAAATGTTTAGGGTATTACATTTAAAGAAAAAGGACGTTACCTTCTTAAAACACTATTTAAATGACTGAACCTGTATAGATGTTTGATTATTAAATTACCTTAAATTTAACTTACAAACACTACACCATGGGCAATTTTTGAACCGAAATGGGGTAGACAAGTGTAACTGTTTTTTGCAAACAAAGACTACTCGACTTCAGTCACAGTCCTGACTCAACTGGTATAGGTTTTGTAAATTCACTTTCTGGCACGTGACATTTAAAACGATTTAATCCAGGCGTCCACTAGGCGGTCCTATCGCAACGCATTTTCTTCCTGGCTTATAAATAAATTAGAGTGTGTCCACTAGAAGCGCGTTGCATTGGGGCGAAAAACAGAGGATTTATGTGTTGAAAAAATTTAGGTCTGGCTACACTCATCTCTAGTGGATGCCTACTTTTAATTGGTTTGCGGCTTACTAGTTTTGACAAAGGTTTTTGACACAGTAATTGAAGTTCACGTTGTACCAAAAATTTTAGGTTTTTTTAGAATCCGATAAAACATTTTGACAGCAAAAAGTTGTGTGTAGGTGAATTGGCGAATTTGTTCTAACAGTAGATACAAGTGGCAGTACCACACACATTTTTTTTTTTTTTAAATAAAGAATTTTCTGGAAAACATATTTTAAATTTAAAACATTTTTTCTTTAAGAAAAGGAATATTTTTGCTAACAAAACTTACAATTAATTCTTATTAAATAATGTTATTCTTACTATACAGGGTGTCCCAACTCTATTTATACCCAAAATATTCTCGCCCCTGTACAAGATACAATAATAACCCAAAAATAAAAAATAGCGGACCGCATCTTCCTCCGCCCCTCTCGCTACGCTACTGGTTTTAATTTGTATATAACGAAAAGAATATTATCATATTCTTCTTATTGTATGCGATATTTCTGAAAACATCTTATTAATAGAAGTATAAAGATAAATTCAATTAATTAAACATGATTTTTTAACTAAAAATATAAATGCTTTCTATGTAAATATTATTTTTTCGACGCGATTCTTTTAATCCAAATTTGTTTTAAGTAGAAAAAATCTTGTGCTGTTAAGATGTTTTTAGGAATATTGTTTACAATAAGAAGAATATAATATTATTTTTTTTTCGTTATATACAAATTAAAACCAGTAGTGTGGCAAGGGGTTGCGGAGAAGGGTGCCGATACCTTTAGCTACGCCACTGCTCACATCGTGTCTTAAGTTAAAGCAAATTGATTTGAATCAAGACATTTCTTTTTCTGTGTATGATCAAGGGTTTCGTTTAATAGTAATAAAAGTTTTTGTATTTTATAAACGAGTAGCGGGTTTTGTGTTTAAGTTTTTTTCATTTCTTTTATATTTAGCTATCGAATTTACATCTTTTTAATTTAATGAACACTATCATATAAGCAAGGTATTTTATTAGTGTGTTGGTTTACAACGAAATTTTCTCCTTTGTGTTTAAGTATACCGGATGCCCACGAAATTACAAGCAAGCTTGTCATTTTCTTTAAAAGCGTTACAAGATTTTAAAATTATGGTTAAATATATAGTTGGATAGAAGGCAAATTTAGATTTAATGTGGCACATCCGGTTTTACCGAAAGTGCTCTTAACTTTGCTATTTTAAATGGAACACCCTATATGGTGTGTCCCAGAATAGGTGTTACAAAAGGACAAATGGACCAAAAATTTTTAAACAAAATTTTGGAAAAACTGGTCGCATGGTTCAAAACTGATAAATACAAAAATTTCACCCCAATTGGAATTATACAGGACTAGTTATAACTAAAAATATGAAAAATACCCCCAGGAGTTCACTACCTTTATTTTTAAAAATAGAACAAAATTGTATTAGTAGATGTTGTAGAGAATTGACTTTTATGTTAAAATTTAATGTTTAGACATGTAAAAACATATAATTGTCATTTTTTACATTACGCATCTCAACTTAAAAATTGGGCAAGAGAAAGCAAAGTTATAAAAACCTAATAATAATTTTAAATATTTTTTTAAAGTTTACTTTTTTAATTCAAGTATTTTAAAAGCTGGTAATGCATAATGTAAAAAAAAATATTTTTTTAACTTTAATTCTTTAACTTTAAATGTTGACATAAAATTTAATTTTCACAACATTTACTAATACAATTTTGTTCTATTTTTAAAAATAAAGGTAATTTACCCTTGGTCATATTTTTAGTTATAACCCCTCGGTATATTACCAATCGAAAATTTTGTATTTATTAGTTTTGGACCATGCGACCAAATTTGCCAAGTAGACGTTAAAAATTCCAAAATTTTTGATCCATTTGAACTCTTGTAACACCTATCCTGGTGGAAACGCTGATATATTTTTCTAAAAATCAATTTTACTGGCAATTTTAAGTATAAGTAAAAATGTTGTTAGAAAATGTCATATTAACTGCAATTCTTTTAATTTGTTAAAAACAAATGAAAATAGAAAAGGGCTAATGCAATTTTTACAAATATTTAAATCCTGTTACCGTAAAATACATTTCGGTTTGTTACTCGAAGTGCCACAGAAATTGACTTTGGGCAGTAAAGAACTTCAATAATTTAAATGGAAACCACTATTTTAAGCCTTAAATTTAATTTTTTAAATTTATTTCTCCATCTTTTTTAAATAATATCCTAGCTTTAAACCTAATAGTTTTTAAAACGTTAATAGTAAAACGCTAGACTGCCTCGGAAAATAGGAAAGAAAATATGTTTTAAGGTTTCACTATAATAACTTAGAAACTAGTAGGTTTAGCGATAGAATATATTTAACCAAAAAAATTAAGAAATAGGTTTAAGACTTAAGGGAGTGGTTTTCATTTTTGAATTATTGAAGTTCTTTACTGCCGAAAGTGAATTTTCTGTGGCACTTCCGGTAAAACCAAAACTAGTATATTTACGGTAATAGGGTAGAAGGTTACTTAATATGTAAAAAGTAGTTCCTTCTTACCATCAGTTGTTTTTAAACAAATCTATAAAAATGTCAGCTAACATAACATTTTCGAATACCATTTTCTTAAAAACTAATTGAGGTAGACATAACATGTGGTACATGTATTTACTTAGAATTGCCTGTAGAATATTTTTTTTTGAAAAATATATAATGTAAATTAAATTAAATATAAATTAGCAAAGTTAAAAGCACTTTTGGTTAAACTAAATGTATCACATAAATAATTTTAAAACATTAGCAATCTGCAGGTGCGGTCCGTGGCTTTTTCTCCGAGGGATCAAATTTTGTGAGCAACTAATAGTTGTTCCTCACTATACCACGTGCTAATTTTTTTTTCACTTAACATAAACTTTTTTATGCACAGACATAAACAATGATATGTTTTTACTTTTGCCGCAAATAATATGTATACAAATAGTCATTGCAAAAACAATAAAATATTTAAATACCATTTTTATACAACCGCCAAAAAAATTATGGTTTTTTTAATCATTCTTTGTCGATCCAAGCGACTTTATAAAACATTTAATTCTGATTTAAGATTAGAAATATTTGTATCATAATTATTTTTACCGGTTTAAAGTACCTACCTGTTTTCTTTTTTTTATTTGTCTTTGTCGGTCTGGTCAAGTACTTCCTAATCACAACTATTCTTTTTGTTCCGTGGTTTTAGTTTCAGAGCGGGTTTCGAATTTTTCAAAGTCCTTATTCTATTTCTGATCGTTTTTCAATGTTTCAAAGCACCACTTTACATTGTAATCCCTTTTTTTACATAGTTGAACCCATTGCTAGTTTACATACTACACGTTACATACCCTAACTAAACCTAAAAACAAAACGAGTTTATTTAATTATTATATTTTTAAAAAGACCTGCACCGTTGCAAAAACACATGACCGCGAAAGCGTAAAAAATATGATGCAGTGCGATGTAGGCAACCGCAAGAGTATTCACACATTCATTGTATTAAGGGTTGCCTCTAGGCATTGACCCTGATACAATTAAACGTCTCTTTTTTACTCTAAATTGCAAGTACAGACTTCCTTTTTGGCTTTCATGCATTTTCGTTAGGCTAAATTATGACCTAGTGAATTCTATCCATTCTCGTGAAGAAAGTTTTTGCATATTACTAGATTTAAAGGTAGTTTTTGCATAATACGTACGTAATAGATTTGTGCTTTTTCTTTGTTAGGATTAATTGTTATTATTTTTAAATTTTATTATGAATTAGGTTGATGACATTATGGACGAGCCGCGCCTGAAAATCTGCATCCTAACACTCCCTAAAAAAATAACAAGCTTGCTAGTAATCTTGTGGGCACCCCGTATTATTTACTACTTTTATAATGTGCTTATAAACTCCCCGTCTTTATCCTTTTACTTTTAAGGATTTTGTCGCCCCATTGCTAATTACAAAACATTAAACAAATCCTCTGTTTTGGGTTTGATGTATGAAGTGGCAGCAGAGCTGTGATAAGTGGTTGGAAAATGTACTGGAAGTAATAAGTATTACGTTTGCTAAATCTATTTAAAACCACTTTTAGAATGTCGCGTCAACTTTAACCTAAGGGCAGATGGTAAAAGTCTTAGCCAAAAAAAATATGATAATGTCGCGTAATGTAACGACTTTACATCGGTAATGTATTGATTTTTATTAAATATGGTTTGTTTCTAGGGTAATAGTATAGTAAACCAGGAATATGCACGACATTATAAGAGCGGCTCTTAAGCTTCCGGCATACAGCGGAAACACGTCCGTGACACGCCAGGTGGGACGGCGACGTGACGCGCGTGTTTGACTGTTAAGCAAAGATTTAATGTACTACAACGTGTTTCAACGCGTCCACTGATGCCCCGACCAGCTCACGAATTGCCGAAAGCTTAACAGTAGTAAGCAATATACAATATACAGTGTCGGTATCTACTTAGGTTTTTTGGCAAAATACCTTTGTACGAATTCTCTTTTGGTGAGGAATACAAGGGTCACTACTTATATTTTAAGCCTAATAAAGCAAAATGGATAAAATCCAGTTAGCAAAATATATCTGTAATCCATTGGTTTGATAAATATTTAAAAGCAAAGCAACTAAAGTTTTATACATTTTAGTCAATACATTTTTAGCTTGAAAGAGCTGCAGATAAAGTCCTACACGCCTAAAAAAACAAAAGAGATAAAGTCCGCCGCGACAAACCACAAGCTTGCATTTGAGGTCAACATGTCAAAACTCTTCGCTTATCGGAGGCGTGATTTACTTGTATAATTTTCCTATAATTGTTGGAAGTTCTTAATAAAACTGCACACTATATTGAATAGAATAACACCTAGAAATTAAAAATACATATGTACGTACGTATACAATATGAGCAATGAGTTTTGGTTCATCGGCCGGCAATAGAATAACAAAACAAGCACTATGATTCACGCCTGTTTACACGCTGGTATTTAGTTAGATTGTCTCTTTTTCTTCACATTGCCTATGAGTTATATTATTTAACTGGAACCTGTAGAGATTAGAACCTGAGAAATATCTATTTGAAATACCATACTCCTCTATTTGAAATATCTCATACTCCTATTGAAAGGCCCTCATACTAGCGCTTCACAGTGACAACGGATAAGGCTTCGTTACCAAAAGTGGAAGTTATAGACATTTAATTAGACCTGGAAATTAATTTTCAAAAAATGAATACGGCTACACAATATGTAAAATTTATATTTTATTCAAATTCGCATTTGGCTAGAGCAAATTAAAGCGTTGGTGTAAACTTAGTATAAAAACTTATAAAACAAGAAGAATAGACCACGCTGACAAAATGAAAGATTATATCGTCTCACGTAAAAGCAAGTCATAAACAAAAAAACAAACAACCACCAGAGCCAAAATAGAATTCCCATAAAAGGAACAGAACACCTAAATATTGATGACAATGATTTTTATTTTGCTCTATATAAGGCCTTGGGCAGGATACTAAGCGTAAGCGTCGAGCGGTTGATTTAAATAAACAAGTTCTTTTATTCTGGCATGCGAGAATAAATGAACTTTCCCGCTTAACGCTGGCCGCTGACGCTGACGCTTAATATCGTGACCGAGGACTTATACAAATTTTATCTAGATGAAATTATTTATAGTTCTTACTATTACATTTTTTATTTCAACAAGAAGCTTTCGGTTTTTAGGTGTTCTTTGTTACCTTTACGGTTAAGACACTTGGGAAAAATAAATCTCCTACCTCTTATTATGTATTCTTTTTTTATGATATACATAGGGTGTAATAGAAATACGGTAATAAAGGATATCCGAAAAGGTCATGTCGGAAATAACAGGGCTGCAAGTGTGTGTGCCAAACAGAATTGGTACTTCATACAGTGAGATCCTAAAGTCCGTCGCCCCCGTTTTAAATTTTGAACCGTTTAGTATATTCTCATAAAACTTAAAAGGATAATATATGACAAAGGTCTGCATTTTTTGACACATTATTGACAGCTCCAAATGTCAAGGTGATAGCTGGGAACTATTTTTTATTTTATTTTTGTTTTTAAATAAAAAGAGACTCTTATTGCACATCATTTTAAAGCTTCTGACGACTTCTTTATAACCCAGAATATAAAGTCAGTCAATACCTTGACATATTACAAAATGGCGATACTTTAATAAATACCTGAAACCCATATTTGGATTGCCATATTTTCGAAACTAATAAAGTTAGACATAAATGGGGTATTTTTTAAAGTTCTTCTAAAGTTCTTCGTAATGCTGATGTACAGGCTGTTTTATTTACAAAAATATACTTTTTTGCCCTTCCTTGTATTACTAATGTCAGCATTTAAAAATGTTTAAAAAGCTTTAAGAAAATACTACATTTATACCATCTAATAGTTGGTAAGTTATAAAAATATGACTATCTAAATACGGTATTGTGGTAATTATTAAAATATTGTCATTTTGTAGTATGACCCCTTTTCTATTTATTGTCGTTACACACACAAAAAGAATGTCTTAACTTAAATCAATCTGCTTTTACTCAAGACTCGTTGCAAATTGTATACAGGGTGTTTTTAAACAAATGAGAAAAATTTAGGAGGTGATTTCTTCTTTAAAATAAAAGAAAGTTTGCTTAATAAACATAGGGTCAAAAGTCAACCATTAGAAAGATATCGCAAAAAAACTTACCAAAATAATGTCCTAATGTTTTTGCTTAAAAACAAAATAAGTATTGTATTAAACTACCAAGTAATGTCGAATAAAGACACATAACAAATGCCTTAATAGCTGACAGTTGATAATAAGAATTTTTTTATACAATTTTTTTTGTCCGAGCACGTTGTGATTTACATTTAATTTTTTTATTTAAAATTTGTAATGTTTAACAAAAAAAAAATTGCAAGAAGTAAAAAAGTTTTTAAATAAACCTGTGTATTCAAATTTACATTTTTTAAAGTCATTGCGTAAGTGCCTCTTTAAATTTGCTTAGCAAAAACAATAGGGGTTGTCTATTTTGAAAAGTTAAATTAATTCCAAAAAAGTGAAAAATATATAAAAAGTGTATTTTTATAATTACAACATTTCCGTGGAATTTCATTATTTCGACGATTTTCGTTTTTGAGATTAAAAATAAAAACGTTATTTTTTCGGCATTTTTGTACCGCGATATCTCCCTAATGGTTAACTTTTGACCTGTGTTTGTAAAGCCAACTACCCTATATTTTGAACAAGGAATCACCTTCCAAAATTGTTCGCACTTGTTAAGAAAATAGCATTTTTTTATAGAAAAAAGATGTAAAATCTTGATTCTTAACATCTATTACAGTTTTATTTTTTAAAATCGGCATAGCAGTTTAATAGATACAAGCGGTTAAAGTTTAGCTCCAATTTGTATATACAATGCGATTTTAAAAAATTCTCTCCCTAACTTTTGACACTCTTTTACACAAATTTTACCCGAGCTCGATATCCAATAATCTAAAAATTAAAAGGATTGCTAATAGAAAATGATCCCCATATATTTTCAATAGACCTGCGCACGAAATTTTTTTCCCGATCGTAAAATCCAAGTAAAATTGACGCCGTCGGCCGCCCAAATCCAATCTCCCATCTATGGTCGACCGTTATCAGGTATAGTTATTTGGTATTTGGTGTTTCATTTGTGCGTTGTGAGTAATTCCTGGTGTTTTTTTAACTTTTGTTTAATTTAAGTTTTGCATAACTAAAACTAAATAATGAGTAAGTAGAAAATTTTTCCGTTTTAAATAATACTCTTTATTGCCATGCAGTCAATTTTTAGAGATCAATAAATCCATTATTTTTTGAAATAGTCATGGTTTGAGTTAATTTTTTTAAACGGGAAAAATTGTAATTAAGGATTATAGAAAAATATACATGGCGTTCCATTTAAAATAACAAACTTGCCCTATATACGAAAATTGACCGTTTTCGTAAGAAATAAATGTCACAACCAAATGGCGAGGTTATTAAAAGAAACATTAAAAAAATTAAGGCTATCTTCGAACACCGCATTTTGATAATTTTATTTGTTCTAAAATAATTCGCTGTCAAAATTGGTTAAAATATAGTCGTACCTGTATTAGCATTTGACTCTGTATACCGAGTGTCAAAGAATTTATTATACAAGCTCTAACTCCTATATGAGCAGAGGAGAGTTAATGCATTTTTTTTTTGTTTTAAGTCACTTCCGGTTTGACCGGAATCCAATTTTAAATTTTTAAATAAAAAACTTCGTATATTATAACATTTTTGGATCCCTGAGGCAATTCTAAGTTAAAATGTGACATTTCAAAAAGTTTTTAAGCCTACTTTATTTTTTTGAGCCCTACTTTATTATTACATCTAGGTGGCCATGACTAGACGCAAAATATTCTAGTGACGCTTGGTGATGTGACATTTCCGTGTCTTAACTATTATTTTTCAAATGCCAACACTTTTTAGACAAGCAATTTTCAAATAAATCATTTTTTGACGAATCTAACGATATCAATTTATTGGCGATTTAGTGTTATTAAAAAAGGTAAATGTATAATGCTCTAGATTACAAACTCAAATTCTCTCGATTTTCGGAGAAAAAAAAATCTTTTTTTTTGGATGTGAACAAAATTGCATCTTTAAAAGTAATTTTTAGTTCTTAACACTTTTCTTTATAAAAATTTGAAATATTAGCAAAAATATAGGTACTTTACTTTTGAGAAAAATTAAATTTTTGGCAAAACCTCGTAGATGACTGACGCAATTTGAGATCTGATGATTGTATTTTTATGTTGTGGACCATTTAGAACTTTTTATAAAGAATAACTTTTTTCGTAAAATGAATAATAAAAAAGATTTCCATATAATGCCAACCTACGTAGACAAACTGTATAAAAACACCAATATTTACGACCACCACTAAAATGCAAAAGTTACCCTAATGTGAGAAGCGATAAGAGCTTCGATAGTGAATTTTTCGAAGATGCAATGTCAATAAGGAAATCACTGATAAAATGAGGCAAGAAAAATTGAGTTTAGGCTTTGCAAATAACTTGCACGTAAAGAATTTCCATTAAAAGTTAAAAATAAGTGGTACAGTGATTCAGCAAAATTTCGCTAATACATTAAAAAGAAAAAAACTATAGATTTAATTTCTTCCATTTTATATTCAGGGTGTCCGGAAAGCCAACGATAATAATAAAGAGGCTGATAGAACAGGTCATAAGAACCCAAAAACATAAATTGACCTTAGTAAAAAATCGTTGGTTTTCAAGATATTGGAACTTCCTGTAACTTTTATATCTGATATTTTGAAAAAATAAAGTTATTCTTCATAAAAATTTAAGTTCTATATAAAATACCAGGGTGTTTTAAATGTGTGAAAATATTATACAAGTGCCAATATCTCGAAAACAATCGATTTTTTACTGGGTTAAACAGCCCTTTCAATATAATCGTTGACTTTACGAACACCCAGTATATAAAATAGTATGATGCAAAACCAGACATTTAGCAATTAAAAAAATCATATGTATAGATTTTTGTAAATTTTTATTTTTATTATTTTTATTCCATTTATCTTGACAACGGTGCCAGATTTGCCACCGAAACGTCGATTTTTAATTATCTTTTACTTGTTGAAATTTTTCTTGGTTTTTAGTACTTTTAATTTTATTTTGGCGTGTTGCGTTTTAAATTAAAATATGTATTTATTTATTATACAGGGTATTTCATGTAAGAAAAAAATAGCATATTCTTTGCCTTTTCCCATATTTTTTATTAAATTTAAGACAAATAATTGAATTTTAGCTACGAGAATTTGAAAATCGTAATAAAAACCAATTCCATGACAAAACAAAAAAATACGCCAATAATGTTACATTTTGAAATGGAACACCATATTTATAATCATATTTTTTAATTCCTTGCTCAATTCTAATTACTTTTATTAAATGTACTATATGTCTGTCTTTAACTATTTCTAGGTTATCGACAATGGCGCATTTACCAGAAGGCTAAGTAGGCTGGAGCCTAAAGCGGCGTTTTTTAGGGGCGGCAGATTTTGTACTTTATAAATTGTTTAGTTGATTTCGATTTTCAGTTTGTACGTAAAAAGAATAGAAATGAAAGACCTTTCCTTTTTTTGTTTGGTCTTCAAAGTCTTTTCAATGAAAATGGAAAAAAATAGGGGAGCCAAAATTAATAGCTTACGGGCGGCAAATGTGTAAATGCGCCCCTGGTTATCGATGCGAGTCATATTTTCGGCTAATATTGTTTAATTAAATATATCAATACAGGTGATTATCTAATACTTTAAAGTCATTAATATTTTTACCTATTGGTAGATTTTAATACTAGTTTTTAAAATGAATTAATTATTCGTTAAATAAACGTACAAATTGTAACGCTTTATTACAAGTATGGAGAAAATGCAAGTAAAGCAAAAAGAAGATACATAAATAATTTTAAAATAAATAAAAAATGTCTTTGAAGTATCAGATAATCACCTGCATTACCTGATTTTATATTAAGATATTTATTTAAATAAGCCAAAAAAGTGCCTTTTAAGCGTAAATAACTCACAAACAGTAAAAGATAAACATGTAGTACCCTTAATAAAAAAAAAACACTTAGAATTGACCATAGAATTCAAAAATATAGTATTAAATATGGTGTTCTATTTAAAAATACAACATTTGTGTCGTAAGTCTTGTTTTCTATACAAATGTTTTTTAATGCGATTTTATTATTCTTTAAGCTAAAATACATCGATTGGTTATCTTGAATTTTTATAACATTATGTGGGAACTATGCCATTTTTCTCTTAAATGGAATACCCAGGACGTCTATATAAGCCATTGCTACACTTAAACATCTATTACAAAAAGTCAGTAATTTTTGATCGTTTTTGGTTTTTATTTTTATAGTAAAAGGACTGCATTTTGCCAACGGTTCATAATGAATTTTATGGTGTCATCTTTAAAACTATGGAATGCAGAAATACATTAGGCACTACTGTTGCTTTTAGACCTTCAGAGACGCTCGGAGTGATACAATTTTCTACCAGGCTACCGTCATCATAATTGTCGCTGTCTTGGCTGTTGATGATAACATTGTGCAAAATATTTTCTTCAGTTGGCTTTTTACACGTTGCGGAATCGTCATTAATAGCAAAATATTGTTTAAGTTTTTTCCAATGTTAAGTCCTCCATAGATAACCCACATTTTGATCCGCAGTGGCAAGAAGCATTTTGCAGATTTTTACGACTTCGCTCAGTAAACAAATCGAGGGTGGACGAACATGCGCACTTAAAAGCCACAACACCGGCACACCATTCCCTCCAACCGCGTTCTGATCGTGATGGTCTTTAGCTACCGTACTCAAAACGAGAAGCCCAGAGAAAAAAAATCTGGTTTCTTATTGGTAAAGTAAAAAAATTAGCCAATAAAAACCAGAATCTGTTTACTCTACGCCTTCGATTCCGCTGTTTTTGTTCTGGTGTGGACTCTCATATTACCAAACGGTTTTCTGACAGAAAAAGTTAATACTAGTTATACCTTTTGTTATGCTAAACAGAGCTATTTAAGATAATAGTATATGAATTTATTTTTATTCTTTTATTTATTTACAGTCACACCTTGAGCATATTTATGTACCCGTAGAACCTGGGGCAGGGGGTCAGCGACTGACCCCTCCTTTTTTACTTGTGTGGTGTGTGGGGAATCAGCGTTTAACCTCATAATTTTGGAAAATAGAGGCAATATGCTGCCATATCTTTATTTTTTAATTCTATTGTTTTAAAAAAGTTTTCCATATTCAATCGACATAGTTCATTTTCTAGTTGTTTTAATAAGACTTTTCGTCCCAATTTGCTTTTAGGATCATCAAGTGCCCACTACTTGTTAGATTTTTAAAATAATATGTAAGAAATATGAATATATATAGTATGAATTTAATAAAATAAAAAAATGGGGCATCTCCAAGTTTTGCGTTGGCAACTGTATGCCTTAATACATTTATAAAACGTATCAATGCTGGCTTTAGTTAACTTCTACATAGTATAGATTATTTCTAGTGTATCGTCTCATAATTTTTATATCCTGAAGCTGGAAAGGACAAAAACAATTTTTTTTTAAAGATTCCTTTGGCAACGTTTTGTTTTTCCTATATACAGTGACAAATGTGTCTTTTTTGGACAGGACGGGACGATTCATTTAATATAAAATATTTTTAGGATAGCATTAACTACTATACTACTACGGCCGCTGTTAGTTACAAACACTTCATTAGTGAGCCATATTTGCCATGCAACCAATCTCAAAAACGTTGTTTAAGCCGGCACTATTTCCAACAAGCTTATAAATTTAGCATGAATACACTTCTAAAGGATCAATTATTAAAGTCATACAACAATACTTAAAAAAAAATAAATCTAAAAAGTTATAGCAAAAACGAACTACGGTGTGGTCATTAACTGACCTTAAAAAACTAAGATTAAAGCATATTGTAACAACCCTTAATTGGTAGTTTTATGGATGGTCCTGTTATTATTTTAAAGGTGAAAAACTAATCGGGGTTTATTTAGATGCATAAACAGACATTTTCATATCTCAGGTGCAAAACAGACATCCTATTTTTAAATCAAAATATCGTATTACCTACTATTCCAATATTTTAAAGTATAATACACTTTACATTGTATATGGTAAAATTAATTTTTAGGTTAAAGGACATGCAGATGCGATCGCCAAATAAAAATAGGATTTTCTATTAATAAAAACGTGTCTCAGCATTGTTAAACCGGTTTTTTTTATAATTGCAGTAAACTCATATTTTAATAATTAATCATTCTTAAGGTTTATTAATAAAATACATTCGGTTGAATATGACAACACAAAAATTTCTGTCAAGACAAGATTTCTTGCCTTTGCCACCACTATTATTTTTAATGCCGCTTATACTGAACCTGTTATAGGAGCTTATTTATAAAAAAACTTAAAAAAAAACAACAAAAAAATATCCTTCAGCAACAAAAATATCCTTCCCATGAAAGGCTTCAGTTGGATTACTTACGTCTTTTATCTATTTATATATGCTACACTTCATCGTCGCCATCCACCTCTTAAAAATTTTAAATCCTGGACACCTTTTAGATATCGAAAGCAGCGTTTTCGTAAGCTTTACAGGTGATATTTTATATTAAAGCAAGGGAAAGAGTTCTATAAGACTTTTAATTTTTGCTACATGTACATACAGATATAAAATAGTTGTTTTTTTGTAGTGCTATATTTAGTGTATGCATTTTAGGGCAAATAAAAATATAGTATAAGAGCCAGTGGATTGCAGACCGTCAGTATTATACCACAGCTCATATTTTACCCAATGACTTTTCTATATCTCCTTACATGAGATGGGGCTTCACAAAGGCGGTATTTCCACGAGCCACTTTTTAAAGTTGATACGGGCAACAAAAAGTGGTTCGATAGTAGCCGATCAGCAAAAGTAGTTCGTCCAGCCGCTGCATTTGTTTTGTAGTCAGTGGACGAGACGGCGACTGACGACGACAGAAGTTTAATTGTGGTTGTCAAAACGCTCGTGTAAAAAGGAGGAAAAATTTTAGCATTGTTGGAAACAGAACTATAAGCTGGCGACAGTACACCACACCAACCACTTTTTGTGGCCCATATCAACTTCAAAAAGTGGCCCGTGGAAATACGGCTTAAGCCGAGCGAGGGTAGCTATGACGTCACTCAGGTAAGACAGGTACCTACCTAAATTTGACTTAGTTCGGCGGTTTCTATTTAACTAAAGCTGCCTTTTGGACACATTAAAAAGTATATTTAATGCGACCAAAAAAATAATATATTGGCAGACAAATAATTCAGCTGATTGTAATTTTGGGACAGACTTTTTAAAAATAAAAAAATAAAAAAAAAGTCTGCAACGAAATTACAACCAGCTAAATCGTCTGCCAATAATGGTAAAATACTCACTGAACTTGGTCAAATTTAGGTTAACGTCTTACCTGAGTGACGTCATAGCTACCCTCGGTCGGCTTCGTGGAGCACCATCTCATCTAAGGTAGGTATAGAGCAGAATATGGGCTTTGGTCAGTGACGGCTCGTGCATTGGAGAACAGGAAAAGCTAAAGTCATAAAGACTATAAAAATACAGAAAAAAACAGTATTTTTTTTATACCGTATAAGCATTGGTTTACTACATATCGGCTAGCAATGTGATTACAAAACAAGCGCTATTAGTCACTCATGTTTACATGCCGCGTTCGCGTTAGACTGTCGCTTTTCTACACATTGCCAGTATGTATAAACGATCGGCTGATTCTGTATATATTAAAAGCAAAATATTTTTATTTGCATAAATGCAAACAAAACTTGTGTATTGCCGCATTTATAGTTAAATTTATGGGAAGGCTAAGCCTCCTCTGACGAGCCGCCATTGGCTTTGGTAAAATACTGGCGACCTGCCATACACTGGCTCTTAGACTAATAAAAATTAATAAACGCTGTTTAGAAACATATTTAAATACAAGGATTTTACGTGCACGAAATATAAAGGATGGTTCTTAATATAATGCCGAATTTAGAGAAGCTCTTCTTAAGTTTGTTATGTAAAAAAAAGAAATATACTCAATGTATTCGTAAGGCATAATTTTTAAAGTGCAAGGTACCAAAGTTTTAAGGAAAAAAAGTGGGGATAAATATGCTGCCACTCTAGACCTTTTTGTAAATGACCTGGTTTCACTTTGGAGTATCTCAGTTATTAGGAAGGATATATAACCGCGGCTTTCGCAAACAAAAAGTCACAAAGTTATCACATCCTTCTTAGGACTAAAGCTACAACTAAATCATAATCATAACCTAACTTTTAGGTTATGATTATGATTTTAATTTTTAGGGTTAATATGTACTTTTGTTTACACCAAATATAATTATTTTTAATAGCCATGTACAACCACGTAAAAAGTTTACGAAAAATTACCGAAACAAAATTTTTAATGAGTGCGATGGATACGCCCACCCGACAAAGATAACTATATTGTTTTTAAACCATTGCCTGGGATGTATTCAAACACAGTTAAATACGCGACGTACATGACGTCACCATTTAACAAGAAAATGTAATGTTTTAAAATGTTTTAAACCGTCTTAACAACAAAAATGACTTAAGTTGACAGACAACATATTAAGGTAAACACGGATTTTCACAGAACTATTTATGTACAAAAGAGAAAAACATAAGGAGTAAATCCAATAACGGTATGACCTATTGCAACATTTTAAGTTAAGTAAAGGAAATCAAACATTGTTAAATACTTTAAAACAATAATATTTGGAAAGAATGACGTAAGCCACGGTTTCCTACCTAAAATGTTCTGTAAGTAACATGTTTAACCTTTTGATAAGTTAATAGTTAAAACAAGAGAAAGAGTACCTGAAAATGCAGTATTAATAATAGTGGTATGTAAATCTGAAGCTAAGAGGGTTGTAAGAAGTATGTTTGCGACATTATTCGTTTAAAAAAACCGCAAGTTTATATTTTAAACTTTTTTTTATACGTCTGCTTTTTTAAAAATTGGTTTATACCTTTGTTTATTTTAAGGGCTCTATCTGGATAAAAATTCAGCGGCTTAATTTTTTAAGTTCTAAATCTTACCTGTTTATTTTAAAGGTGCCTTATTACGCTGAATGAAAAATCTCTTTAATTGACATTTCTAAGAAAATTTTATAAATAATGTAAAGTAAAGAAACATTGGAAATTTTATATAAAGTGTTTTTATAACGAGTTTTTTAAGGATCCTAGCCGTTTTCAGTTTCGACATAATAAAAGCATGAAAAGAAATTATTCCTAACCAAACAATTTTACCAGCTGATCTTTAGCACTTAAACAAAAACCAGAGTTAATGCAATACCTCGATTCGAAATAAATATGGAATTAACTGGTTTATTTCGTAAAGTTTAATTGGCTTGACATAAACTACCTTAAACCAATCTTCAAACATTTTGGGATTGGATTTATATTTGGATCCTGCCTAACTGCTTAATCCCGACCGTTTATTTTAAGGATTTCAGTAAGATTTGCCCAGGTGCTTGAGATTCGATCCGGATAGACCTCCCCCAAAACAGAGATAGTAAATTAGTCAGTTAACTCTTATTTGTCCCAGAGTGAAATCACTCTGTCTCTGGTTAATTCTGGTTAAAGTTATAGCATTTTAAACATAAAGAAATGATTGCAGGTGGCTCCCCTACATTTTGGAACACAACATAAGCAGATTTTGATTCCCAAGGCTAAATAACCTTCCAATAGTAAACTTCGTCTGGAAATTTCTAATAATAAAAAAATTTTTATTAAAAAATAAGAAAATTAAATAGAAACTTTTACACGTTGTATCTCACCAACGATCAAATTTTGGACTAGGGTAAATTACGTTAGATCGTTGCATTTTAGTCTCAGGAATCAGTGGTAGCATTTTGTACAGACCTTTTAGAGACACCCTGTATATTCAAGTGTTTTTGATAGTCATTTTTTTATTAGTTTCAAATAAAACAAATCCTTAACTTATAATTATATTGTTATCATTTTATTTATTTATTTAAATAACGGTTATTTTACAAAATATCATATGGGTATACTACTCAAAAAAAGAAATATGCTATGTTTCTCAAAAAAGTGATCAGGTTGACTTTTTTTTTTCATATACTTTATATATATCATTACCAAGTATACCTTTAATATATGTATAAAATATGTAAAAGAAAAAAATCCCTTAAAGTTATATACAGGTTGGTTCAGAAAAGTTATTTCGTTTTTAATTTGTAGCAATCAAATAGATACCAGATTCTTATTTCTCACCTTTTAAGACACCGTCTAGCCAAATATTGTAACTGCACATCGATTATTATTAAAAAATTTGAAAGGTGTGGGAAAAGAGCCAACACAGATTTCTAAGGCTACAATATGACGATCTAACCCAACTTACCTTAGTCAAAAAGTGGATGGTTTCGGAGATATAGGGTCAAAGATTTATTCTGGTTTTAGTTTTTTATAAATAATTTTATTTATAATTTGTCTATTGTCACAATATTCGGCAAAAAGAAGTCTTAAACGGTAAGAAATAAGAATTTGCTATCAATTTTATTGTTAACTTTGGAGGGCGCCACCTGCGGTGTCTTGCACAAATTAAAAAACCTAATATCTTTTTGACCCACTTTGTATGTGACTTTTTTACAACAATATTTTTCTTTAACATATTATACATAAAAAGGTGTACTTAAAAATGTAGATTTAGGCAGCCGTTTCTAAGATATCTGGATTTTAAAACATCACTTTCCCTATGGCGAGGTCTAAGCTATACAAGGTGTTTCAGAATTAGATACTTATATTTTGAAGTGTGAATCCTTACGTGATTCTGAAAGAAAAGTGTATATAAACCTATGTCCTAAATGACCTAACTTTTATATACAGAGTGGTAGCAAAGCTTTTTTTTAACTTTACCATCCTGTATCTCAAAAAATTAGGGTCTGTAAAGACATAGGTTTATTTAATTTTTTTCTTTTAAAATTACCTTAGCATTTACACTGTAAAATATTAGCATTTAATTTTAAGTGATTTTTTAAAATCTAAATATTTCAAAACGGTTGCCTATATTACCTTCAACCCAGTATACCTTTAATATGTAAAATATGAAAAGAAAAATTGTTTTTTTTTCTTTAAAGTTACATACAGAGTGGATCCAAAAGTTATATATTATATAATATTGTTTTTAATTTATTTAAGATACTGCAAGTGGCGCCACCTTAAGTTAGCAATAAAAGAGATACCAGATTTTTATTTCTCACCTTCTAAGACCCCGTCTAGCCAAATATTGTGACAGTATACCCATAATTAATAAAATTATTTAAAAAAACTAAAACCAGAATAAATTTTTAACACCCTGTATCTCCAAAATCCTCCGAAATAACGTTTGGACTAAGGTAAGTTGAGTTAGATCCTCATATTTTAGCCTCAGGATTTCCTTGTACCTTTTTTTCCGCACCTTTTAGAGACACCCTGTATATTTGGTCTCAGAAAAGTTTGTCGCACCGTATGTCTGTTGGACAACCATGATATTTTTAAAATATATATACGTAGTGGGCATAAGTCGGTATTCTTGGTTGATAATTACGACAATTCGTCATTTTTTTTCATCATAAGGTTCTGGTTAGTAACGTAAGTAATTAATATTTTTTATTACTCCAAATCCAAAAATTTAAAAAATGGCGTCGGGCAACAAGTCTCTTCAAAAACTGGTCACTTGAATAACTGAGATGGGTTATTAATATTTTTTAATAAATAATAGTGTTTCGAATAATATTTCATCTAATTTTTACTGTAAACAAAAAACAAATAACTATGCTCTATCGGACAGTTTAAACTTTGATTGTCCTTGAGATATGGTAACATGGCTTACGGTCGTATTTACCAAGTTCTTAAATTTATTAGACTGATGACCTGCTAATGCCAAAAAGCAGTCAGAGCTTGGTGAATATGACCGTTAATGATTGACAAATTAGTTAGTTATGTTGGAAGTGACTTTTAAACTATTAATATAATCTTATTTAAATAAGAGTTATTTACCTTATTAGTGTGCTTCCTTATAATAAATATCGCTTCTTATCTAACAATAATTTTTAAAGGATCAATCTCTCTTTATATATTTTTACTGCATCTGTTTTAAAAAATTTGCCGATACGTGTTTGGTTTTAATCGTGAAAATATTATTAAAGTTACTAAACGGAACATTTGCATAGTTTTACCATGGCAGAAAATTCCGTTACTGCCTATTTGCTCTATTTGGTTGCAAATGGGATCATCGTATTAGAATTGTTCTGTAAATCCCTTAATTTCTCACAACCAACAACCGCACCACATTCAATTTGTATTCAAAATTTATCAGATTATACATACATATTACATGTGCACGTCTTAATAATACATTTCTCGCCATTTGGGGGTAAATGACTGTTTATTTAGGGTGGTCCTTATTTGGGGTATATTTACATTTTTTTAAAGATAGTTCTAAATAGGTCCAAATATATATAAAAGAAAAAAATCATGCCAAATTGCAGCTCTTAATTTTAAAATTAGGTAATTGTACCCCCACGGCTTCCAAAGTGTTTGGTGAAATTTATGGCATCCCCATCATTTGCGCTTATATGTGTCTATGCAAGGTGAGTTTATATTTATAAGGTTGCGACATATCCTCAACTTTTAGGTGGTTCGAGGGCGGGGACGCAAGGAAGGGTACTCCACGGAGAAAAGTTGGCAAGACTGGGTAAAATTAAAGCTGATGATCAATTCAGTGGCGTCTAGAATTTGCGCATATCATTTTGCATTGTTTTGGAAGGGATATTTGTAGAAAGATGTAATTCCAAATGTTTTTTATTTAAAGCAAAAGAATTTACAACTTAATAATAATAGAAAACTGTTTTGTAAACGGTTGTTCTACTAATACAATAAACTGTATATGTCCGGCACTGAACAACATGGCCGAAAAATGGGAGATGTGACGTCATAACACGTCAAAGCAATATGGCCGAATGTCGTGACCCTATATAGACCGAATTTGGCGTCTTTGTCCCTTTCTGGCACTTAGTTTTAGGCTTTTATCCAAGTCGTAACAAGTATATGTCATAAAGCAAGCTAAATATCGGGCCATAAAATTAAAAAGACGCTATACTTATAAAATTTAAAGCAGATGCTTTTGCTATATTTTTCTATATCATGAGCATTTATGCAAGTTACATATTTTGCAAATTTTTCTATGTTTTCTAAGAAGCTAACATTAAATGCATATTAAACACAAAAATATCCACCAAGATCAGACATATTTCTCGGGAAGACGATTAGAACATACTATCGAATGTTCCAATTCCTCCTCAACCAATAATAACAAGATGGGGAACATGGTTGGAAGCGGCACTTTTTATTGCAAACATTTTAGTGACATAAAGCAGTGAATTACTAAATTGTCTGATTAAAAAAATTGCCAAGCACTTCTTGATGCGAAACATTTGATGGAAAATAAATTACTGTCTCAACAACTAGGATTTATTCAAAGCAATTATACTTGTGTTTTAGATGTTATTTCAAAGTTGGAATCAAAAAGTTGTCCTTATTAGAATCTTTAAATTTAATCAATCCATTGCAAACATCTGTTAATTGTGTTAATATATCTTTTTATTAAATGTGGCTAAAATTATCTCTGGTGACTTTGTAGAAAATTTTAATGTAGATACAAGTTCACTAGGTAGCTAAAAAATATGCCACAATCACGTTTGTTATTGTAGAACGAAGTTCTTCTATTAACAAATACACATATGTACGCTGACCGCAGACATAAGTATTTGGTGAAAAATTTTACAAAACATTTAATTGTTTGTTGTTTTTCTAATAATAATATCAAATATTATTTATCTTTAGTTTATTCTTTCTATAAATACCGTTTTGGTAGTATACTGTTGATCCTTTTTGTAGTATTACTATTATTACTACTATTAATACATTTTTATTACTTACTTGTTTTATTTTAATATATTTGCATTTAATTATATATTTTTGCATATCTTGGTAAAAATACTTGCATATATATGCGTATATTTACTTACTTTTGTGTGCATATTTGCCCATCTCTACTTATAAGCAAAACCATTTACTTCATATTTTATAAGTATAAGCATTTCCTCTTTTTATTTATATAGCCCATTGAAATTTAAAGTACGACACTGGTCAAATTTACCGGTAGTCTGTGTTTACGTACCAATTTTAAAACATACCCTTTTTATTTCTGACATTTTTACATTTATAAATTGCGTATAAGTTGTATTCTGATGCCCTTAAAAAGGGAAAATATTAGAATTACCATCATAAGGATACTTTACTAAAATGGGAGTACGAAGTGGTTTCTGATGGTGTCAATATTAAATAAGATGTCAATTCCATACCATCCGTTCATAACACTGACTTAAAGATTGAGGTCAATGAATAAGACAATAAAAAAGAGATAAAACTGAAAGGTAAAAAATATATTGCGATGCCAACTTCTTATATGGTAAAAGTCGCTATAAATGGTCCAAAAGCAAGGAAAATTAACTTTTTAATAAGGAGCGCTCGATCCGATTTAAGCCTGTGTTCGCTAAATTTTGTGACGTAATCTTTTCCCGTAATTCTTTGTTTACAATCGTACTGGAATGTTTTTTTCGAGGTTTTGGTGTTATATTTTTGCTTTTTAGTCATTTGACTTTTATATATGTTTAGTTTTTACTGTTTATAGTTAAATTGAGTGTTTATTAGTACTGTAGTTACAGAGAATGTTAAAACCTGTAAACGGGGTTCACTTGACATTTGTATATTTTTTTACAGGGAATTTACGTTTAAATCGTTATTAAGGGTAAGATACATTTTTTTATGTTTTTTTATTGATTTTATTTCATGGTTTGCAAGTATTGGTTTATTTTGTTAGATAAAAAAAATATAAAAAATCGAGCGCTCCTTATTAAAAAGTTTATCTTCCTTGGTCCAAATGGTTCTTTATTTCCTATGAAATTACGTTAAAACATACTAGCACAGAAACTTTTATAAACTGTATTATTTATAACCTATTAATGTTTTTGTTTAAAATGGTTTATCTTTGCTTTCTGTGATTAAAATCGGTGTGCTGCAGTTTTTCTTTAGGTCTATAAATGGTTTTTGTTACATATGACAAAAATATAAAAAATATTTTTTTAGCAATATCTATTGTTATTTTATCAAAAAATCCTTAAAACTGTATTAAATGTAAATAAAAAATATGTAAAAACTTATTCGTATACAATAATAAAAACGAAAATTGTTGTTGTCCATTTATGGTAAAAAAACCGGTGGTCTGTGGTTATGTTTCAGAAACGGTACTTCTGTGGGTATAGTCTAAGATCCCAGTGCCTCCAGACCTAACCTATTTTCTCAGAAATAAAATATATGAAATAGTGTAGTACTTGTATGTGTGTATGCATATTTTCTAGCTTGAGCCGACGGCCAATTTACAGGTACCAGGTGCTAAAGGTAGATAAAAATAGTACTTACTTTTCTTAAAATCTTACTGCTGATTTTTATGTATATTATAGAAAATATTATTAAAAATTTATAATTAATACTTGTCTCATACCACACTCATTTCGGCGGCCATAATTTATACCAGGCTTCCAAAAAAAATGTACCTTAACTTACAATCTCAGTCTTGATTTTATATATAATACTAAGGAAACTAATTTAATAATAATTTCTGCAAGGAGCCAGATCAATCAGAGGAGCCTAAGACTTTCCCAGACACACGCTTGCTATGTATATGAACGCGGTCGTGATTAAAGATAGTTTTATAAAATTTGGTATTAATAATTTAATTAAAAATCTAATTGGTCTTCAGTATTAATAAAGAATATTGTTTACATTTATTAATACCAATAATAATTACCGCATAATTCACCAAATTTACCAATATCAAATTTCACTTTGATTGGTATTTTACAGGACGAGTTAAAACTTTAAATATGTAAAAATCTTCAAAGTAAACTATTTTTTTTTCAAAAATAGAACAATATTATGAAGAATTTATTTATGAGTCAAAGTTTAAAGTAAAAGCATAAAAGTAAAAAAAAATGTTTCTGAAGTTATTTACATTACGTAGCGAAATTAAAAAGAATATTTTATCATTCTTTTATTGTTCCTTACTCAGTCAAGTTAATGCGTATTGTAAAAAATTGACAAAAATTGTTTTTGCTTTAATTCTTTAACTTTTAGTTTATACATAAAATTTAATTCTGTACAACATTGACTTATACAAGTAGGTTTCATTTAAAAAAAATTAAGGTACTTTACTTCTAGACATTTTTCATATTTTTAGTTATAACTCGTCCTGTATAATACCAATACGAGTAAAATGTTGTATTTCTAAGTTTTTGAACATGCGACCAATTTTTCTAAAAGGACGTATAAACACTTAAAAATGTTTCATTTGTCCTTTTGTAACACCGATCCTGGGGCTGGAGCCCTAAATATTTTTAAATAGGCAGTATTATTGGTATAAATAAATGTAAATATTGTTCTTTATTATTACTGAAGTCCTATGAGGTTATTCATTAAATTATTAATTACAAATTGTATAAAAACTATCTACAATCACGATCGCGTTCATATACATAGCAAGCCTTTGTGTGTTGGAAAGTGTTAGACCCCTCTGATTGGTCTGGTTCCTTGCAAAAATTATTATTGAATTAGTTTCCCAAATATTATACATAAAAATTTAGACTGAGATTGTAAAAGTAAAGTTGCATTTTTTCTGAAAGTTTTAACGCGCCTGGGATAAATTGTGGCCGCCGAAATAGGTCTGGTATCGGACGAGTATTAATTACGAATTTTGAATATTATTTTCTAAAATATACACAAAAATCAGCACTGAGATTTTAAGAAAAGAATGTACTACTTTTATCTACCTTTAGCACCTGTAAATTGGCCGTCGGCTCAAGCTAAAAAATATGCGTACACGCATGGTATATAATAGCACTACGTTATTTGATATATTTTATTTCTAAAAAAATAAGTTAGGTCTGGGGGTCCTGGGATCTTGCTCTATTAAGATTTAACATGAAATAAGTTTTGGTCTAACTTTGATTTTTTTAAGTTATCCAATAATAAACAAATTACAGTGTTACATAATAATCCTTGTTGCAAAATTAAAGCTCAAAAAACAATTATTAGTTTTTTTTAACTAATCTGTTCCTGAATACTACCAGAAGTTATTTATACAATTTTTATTATCTCTTAAGATATACAGGTTACAACAAAAAGTATAATATGATTAAATGCAACAGTATATTATATCTTATGCTTTATTTGTTTTCTGGGAGATTAAATTTATACAAAATATTATTTGGCTTTTTCCAGAATAAAATTAAAAGTTTATTTAACATTTTATGAAAATTGAAACTTTTATACATTATGTAGAACTATTCTGCTCTTACACAATATCATAAAAGTTATTATTACTTTAAAGAAATAAAATAATGAAATATTTAATATTAAGTTACTTACAATATAAAGGTTTTTTTTTATAGATTGAAACCTTTGTATTGTAAGTAACTTAATATTAAATATTTCATTATTTTATTTCTTTTAAAGTAATAATAACTTTTATTATATTGTGTAAGAGCAGAATAGTTCTACATAATGTATAAAAGTTTCAATTTTCATAAAATGTTAAATAAACTTTTAATTTTATCCTGGAGAAAAGCCAAATAATATTTTGTTTAAGCATATTATGTCATCATTATAAAAATCGTGCAAAGAACTTTACAAAAATGCCACATGTGATGTCTCTATCTCTATAAGTTTTGGATATATTTATTTGGTCTGACAGTCCCAAAAAGGTACGTTTAGATCTGAAATTTATGGCATGATATTTATGTCAAATAGAAATTCTGGCTAATGGAAACAATCAAAAATATATGTCTGATATACATTTTGACCGTTTACATTAGCAACGTACAAACGTACCCGATACTGAATTAAAAAATTCTTTAATAGGCCGGTAATGGCAAGAAGAGACGTTTTATTAAAAAAAAGTTGTGATACGAAAAATACTTGTTTTGTAATATTTCTTTATTCAAATCAAATCAACTACTAAGGAATGGATTTGTAGTAATTTGTCGTAAAGAGTTTTTTTATTGTTTTGTCTTAACTTAAAAATTATTTAAGGGCGTTGATATTTTGCCTTTAAACCTATTCTTAAGATAAAATATGAAGTTAAATTTAGTTTAAATCTGTTCGATAATGTTTACACAAAAATTTTGCATTTAAATTTGCGCGAAGCCTAATGTATAGTATTAGGATTTTTTTTTTTGGTATAATATAGGCAGAATATGTTTAACACTTTTATAACGATTAAAAGCAAAACAAATAAGTACAGAGTGTTTTTTTAGTTTGGATTTTAAGGTATAGGCTAAACGATAAAAGATATAAAAAAACTAAGATACTTGTTTTGTACACTTTTTATTATCAAAAATTATTTTCATTGATTTTTTTACAAATTCATGTTCAGAATAAAATGCTAATTATGACGACCCATGATGTGAGCTCAAGTTTTGGTCAAAATTTTTTTAAACCGCAATTTTTTGACAGTTAATATAAATTGCATTTTTCAACCGAAAACGACTGTACATTTTCTCAAAAAATTAATTATTGTCAAGTTATAATTATTTAAACAATTGAAAATGAGCAATTGGGCCCAACTTTAACATTTAAATTATGGACGAGAATTTATCATGATATTTTTTAATTTTTTTGCAAAAGCCTTGAACATTTTGTAACAATTGCAGAGTAAGCGATTTTACAATCTTCACTCCCCAGATATTTTTTTAAATTTCTTAAAAAGTGTATTTTCTTAATTATAATCGCCAAAAATATTTGCACTTTTTCTGTATAGATATTGGGGCCCATACGGCCTAGTCTATAATAAATGTTTTAGTATTCTTGGTAAATTATATTAATATACTAACGTACCCTTTAAAAAATAAATGAATATTAATTTATTCCATGGTCAACTTTTTTATATTTTTTTGTAATTTAAGCTGTTTAAAACAAAGCAAAATATTAGGTCTTATACCGGGTGTTTCCCACAGGTGGTTCCTCCCTATAACTTTTTACCTTTAACGAGGAAAAAATGAAGTTTAATATTTAGCTATTTGACATATTTGTGGAATGGTTTATCTATTCACTTGTTTTTAATTACTTGCGGATTAACCTGAAATGACAGTAACTTTTAAATTTTAAATGACACCATGGTAGTTTATTTTAATAGAACATGACATTCTGAATATAATGACACCTCACTTGTCATTTTTTGACACCTCAGCTGTCAAAAATGTATTTTTAAAATTTCAATTAAAAGTGGCGTAACTAGGCTAAAACGGTTTATTTAAAGTCAAATAATAATTCCTATGTCGAGTTCTTTGACTTTCTTTCAACAAAGATCGATAGCATTATTTCTCAGTTTCCATCGGCTGAAATAATCGTGCTTGATGACTTCAATGTTCATAATAAGGATTGGCTGGGCTCTTCAAAAACTGACCCCCAAGGCAGAGCAGCCGAAATCTTCGCAGTCAGTAACTCTCTTACCAACCTTATTATGGAACCCACCTACTTTCCTAGAGTCCCAAATCATAGTTCAAATCCCCTTGATCTCTTTCTTGCTACCAACCCCGATCACTATCAAATATCTGTCTCAGCTCCCCTAGGTCGCTCTGATCATGGCTTAGTTACTATATCTTACCCTGCACATCCCGAGGTAAATGAATGCATGCCACCACGCACCGTATGGCACTACAACTCAGCCGACTGGGATGGCCTGAGGGACTTCTTCGCCACTTACCCCTGGAATTCCATCTGCTTTTCTTCTAGTGATCCTTCTGAAATTTGCAATCAACTGACGGAATCAATTCAATTGGGCATTGAAACCTATATTCCACACACCATCAAGAACCCCAAACAATCCAATAACAAACCCTGGTTTTCCAAATCCTGTGATAAAGCTAGAATTTTAAAAGTTCATGCTCACAAAAAGTTTCTCCAGGATTCTAGTCCAGAAAACCGACAGGCCAGCATTGAAGCAAGAAACTACTACAATCAAACAATTTCTGAAGCCAAAGACTCCTTCGACAATCGTATTAAAAACAAAGTTCTTTCTTGCTCAAATGGCAGCAAATCTTTCTGGTCCTTTGCGAAAAACATAAGTAGGAATTTTTGTACCAGTTCTTTTCCGCCACTAGCTTTGGAAGATGAAATTGTTTCTACCGCTAAAGGAAAGGCAGAATTATTTGCTAAACAATTTGCTGCCAATTCAACCCTTGACCCTCCCGTAAATCATCCAATTCCAGCGGTTACCCCAGTTCCTCATAAAATGCCCGATATTATTTTTAAGGTAAAACACATTAAGCGTATCCTTTCTTCCCTTAACACCAAGAAATCGTCTGGGCTGGATGGCATACCAGCAATCGTTTTAAAAAATGTGCTCCAGAACTTGCACCAATCTTAACTCGGCTCTTTCGAATTTCTTACGACACAGGTATCTTTCCGGAAAGCTGGAAAGCTGCACGTGTTCAACCTATTCCCAAGAAAGGATCTAAATCTCTTCCATCTAACTATAGACCAATTTCAATTCTCTCAGTTCTTTGTAAAGTAATGGAAAAACTAATTAATTCACAAATTCTTAAGTACTTAGAAAAACACAAAATTTTGCATGACAGGCAGTATGGATCTCGCCACAAAAGATCTACAGCAGATCTTCTTTCCTTCGTATCACACTGCTGGAATAAGTCTCTTGAGTTTCTAGGTGAGTCCCAGATCGTTGCTCTTGATATATCCAAAGCTTTTGACCAGGTTTGGCATGCCGCACTTCTAAATAAACTTCCCTCCTATGGTCTTTCAACTAAACTCTGTACTTGGCTCTCTAGTTATCTATCTGATCGTCGTATATCAGTTATTGTGGACGGCCATTCTTCAAGCTTTCACCAAGTAAATGCTGGAGTGCCTCAGGGCTCAGTTCTGGCACCAACATTGTTTCTTCTTCACATCAACGACCTTCTCTCGTCCACAACTAATTCCATTCATAGTTTCGCCGACGATAGTACCCTTCACTCCAGTTTTCAGGTTCCTAAACCCATTACTAAACCTGACTTGGAAAACAAACGCAGAGCGATGCAGATATCTCTTTCGCAGGATCTTAATTTAATATTGGATTGGGGCGCTAAAAATCTCGTCCATTTTAATGCATCCAAAACACAATCATGTTCCTTGTCGCGAAAAGAGTCATCAAATACTCATCCTCTAGTTATGAGCGGCCAAGTTTTACAGAGCAAAGACACCTTTAATCTTGTGGGCGTCACATTTGAAAGTAACCTTAACTGGCATAAACACATTGTATCTATAGCCACGGCAGCTTCAAAAAGCTTGGATTTCTCTTTCGAGCCAAAAAGTATTTTTCCCCTTCTAATTTATACACTTTATATGTGTCCCAAATCCGACCTCCCTTGGAATATTGTTCTCATATCTGGGGCATGGCGTCCCCGACAACCCTAAGCATTCTTGATTCTATTCAAAGAAGAGCTATTCGTCTCATTAATGATCCTTCACTTACAGAAAGGCTTCCCTCTCTTGCACATCGTCGGGCTGTGGGGAATTTATCGCTTTTTAATAGGTACTTCCATGGCTTCTGCTCTGAAGAATTGTCCAGTATGGTTCCTCCACTTACGGTTCCCAACAGAGAAACTCGTGGTTCCGCGCGTATGCATCCCTATACGGTCCAACTGGACAGGCCCCGAACTTCCCACTTTGTTCGTTCTTTTATCCCTAGAGTTTCTAGCCTGTGGAACCTGCTGCCCGCGGAGGTCTTTCCTTCCCCCAAATCTTCAAGTATTTAAGTCCCGTGTCAACAAACTCCCTCTTACCTCGCTTAAGACACCCACGGTACGTTGGTATTTAGGCTTTTAGCCTTCGTGGTTTGTCCAAAGATAAAAAAAAAAATAGCCATGGAAAATTGAAATGAATCGTTTTTTGTTTTCTACGACTTTTAAGAGCGGAGTCAGAGTTTGCAAATTCCTATTTATGATCATAACCTAATTTTTTTTTACTGGGATAATGGTGGCTCTATTGCATATTCTAAAAAAATATGCTATTTCGAGTAATTTTATACCACATCGGCGGTATTTCAAGTAAGACTTTGTCTACAGAACACGTTATAAATTCATGATGTTGTCATAAATCGATATTTACTATTTAGTTTAATAATTCGTTTAGAATTATTTTATTACATGCGTTTTGAATAAAACGAAATAGATGGTAATTATTCGAAATAAAATGCTCTTTTAGGATATGCTAACGAGATACACTTATTCCATTTAAAAAGAAGTTATGACCATAAATGGGATTTTGCAAACATTGACTCTACTTTAAGAAGTAAATAACAAAAGACGATTCATTTCATTTATCCGTGGTTACTTAAATTAAAATAAACCGTTTTAGCCTAATTATAGAACTCTAAATTGGAATTTAAAAAATTAATTTTGTCGTGTCAAGAAATGACAAGTAAGGTGTCATTGTATTTAGAATGCCATATTCTATCAAAACAAGATAAGATATACTGGTGGTGCCATTTAAAATTTGAACGTAGTTATTTCTGGTAAAACTGGAACTGAATATATTAACCAATCCAAAATTATGTCAAATAACGACACCCCAAATTTCATTTTCCCATTTCAAAAGGAAAAAGGGGAAACCACCTGTGAGAAGCACCTGGTATATTATTCTAATTGCAAGAATTATTTTTATTTTAATTACAGAGTGTCCCCTTTAAAAAGTGCAACCTTTGGTAAAGTCTTAAAAATTAAAACATTAATATTATTTAAATTAAGTACGCCACTGAACTTCAACTAAAAGTAATAAAACCCTTTAATTTTTAACTTTTAAACTTTGTTTTTATCTTCATAACTGGCCAAGTAATAATTTAAAACAAATAATCGACGAGTTTTAGGAATTACTCCGTATCTTCTAAAGCAATTAAGTTAGCGTGGAATTGATCGCGCCATTAAACTAAACACTTAAAGAAAACGTTCTCTATCTTAGTTTGTTTTTTTAAACTTCTTACCGTTTAGCATTTTTAAAATCCCAATTAAAAAAACTATCCGGTACAGTTATTTGTAATAATTTAAAATGAAATATCAATTCACAGAGCAATAACTAAAACATTATAATAACCCAACTGCACACGCTCATTTGATTCGCTAACGAAACTAATTTATACCAGACTTTTCTTCCATTAGGCACACGATTCTACGTTCCGATCGTAAGATTTGTGTTTGCAATTGAAGAAATTTTATCAAATGTAAATTCAGAAGTGGGATTGTGAATCTAAAATTATTGCTGCTTACACTAAAATGAATTTAATAAGTTTAGAATTTTGCTTAAAATTATAATTGGACCTAAGCTACTTGTAAACTTGTTCAAGTAAGTTTATACTAAATAAAGTTTTATAAAAATAAGTTAATACTATTTAGGTATCATCAAAGTTTTATTGAGGCTAAGAGCCATAAAAAAGTATTAAATATAACAGCTCCATAAAATTAAATGGGGTAACTCATGGTAAGCATGTACTTTACCTTAAAAGTAAAATTTATGGATACTTTAAGATCAAATTGACTTGTTTTAATCCAAGTAATTTTCTTGTGCTCTTTATGGCGCCCCAACCCATAATGCCTTAAGCCAGAATTTCCCAAACTTATTTATATAATAGTGCCCTTAGACACATGCTATTTTTTTCACGACGCCCTCACAAAAAAAATAGGATAAAAAAAAGGTTCACGTCTAATAGTCCCTGGGCCAGTCCTATCTACACGGGACGCCCCTGAAGGACAGTGCGACGCCCTAGGGTGTCGCGATGCACATTTTGGGAATCCCTGCTTTAGTAATTGCTTAGTTTGCTTAAAGGTTAATCCGGTACTGGAAGCATTATATTTACGGTAGAAAATTCTAAAAATTACGTTTAATTGTCAATTATTTGGTAAAAGATACCCCTCACTTAAAAATTGGTACAATAAAAAAAAGTCTCTATTTTTTTCCGTAAATAAATTTTAATAATTTCTTGGCGTTGTCATATTGCTATATAATTCTATAGTATTTAGTATAGAATAGATCTGTAAGGCCTCGGCCACGATAATAAGCGTAAGCGATAATATTTGTTCCTTTCGAGCAGCAGCGGCGGGGCTTTTTGCTAACGCATATTTCAGTCGCCTGACTTAAAAATCAAAAATTCTTTGGTGCTATCATAAAAATAAAAGGCCGCAGACGCTTGATATCGTGGTCGTAGCTTTAGGAGTAACGCTTATTACTTAGTTTACTTATCAATCGATTTATAAAATAAAAGTTGCAACAGTGATGTCCAGACCAAAAACTCCTACCTACTCCTACCTTAATAAAACCAACATGATGGTATTTTAGTGACTATTTTACTAGAGTGTTTTATACTGGCAAAATGTCATAGCAACCTCCTGTTTTCTACTGGCAAAACTCCTACCTGCTCCTACCTTGATAAAACCAACATGATGGTATTTCAGCGGCAAAACTTAGTTAGGTTACAGTAAAAGAGATAAAAAACTATTGTCAGTTCGACAAGTGTCGCCTATTTTTAAAAATAAAATATGAATCTTTTAAATCAAAATGCGAGATTTGAAAGCCAGTGTGAGTCGGAGATTAAAAAAGCAGTATGTAAAAATATTTCGCCTAATACACAAAAATCTAAAAATCCATTTAGAAGCAGTTTTCGTAGTTTTTAAAGAAGCAAATTATAAGCTCGAGAAATATACTTCCGTAATAGAGTTCCACGTCTCAATGACTGCAGGTTAACCTAACTCAAAACCAGGCTTTGATTGGAAAGAATGGACAAACTATTGGTAATTATAATAACTGCACATTAAATATAATTTGTAATAAAATATGTATAATCCTACCTTGGTAATATAATACCATGTTATAATTCATCAGTTTTAATTAAAGTTTAAAGTTTGGCTTGTTTTTCTCGTGAAATAGTCTTGTCGAATATCATTCGAAAAAAAGTTTTTAGGCAAAATATTTCTCTTATTTTATTAAAGTTTGTTGCTTTTTGGTACTTTCGTTCATGACATTTATTAATTACCACTTGCCTTCGGCTCGTGTTATTATTAAAAATGTCATTCACGAAATTGCCAAGGCAACAACCTTTCATACAATCAAAATATTTTGCCGGCAAAATTTCTCTCTTATGATATTATTTGCAATTATTTCTTTCCTATTAATTTTGACCAATATTGCTATCAAGAATTAGTATGTCAAATATAAATTTTAAGTGGAAAAATTACTTACCAGCCGTTGTTTGACAGTTACTGTCAACATAGCTGTCAGCAGCCGAAAAAAATCGAATAAATTTCATGCAAGTTAAATAAGTTGCAAGTTATATTGTTCTTATTGTTTTAATACTAAAAAAATAGAGAAAAAGGTCCTGAATAAAAGATTTCTCTTTTTTATCTATTATCTTTGAGCATAAAAAAGAAACAAATAGGCAACAAAAACTCAAGAAAAATGAAGAGGTAAACTTTTGTTAAATAGGACACCCTGTACATTATGTCACCAATAAAAAGGTCTTTTCAAAGCCTTACAAAAATACTACATTTGATATATCTATCTTTAACATTTTCGAAAATATTGCCATTTAAATCTGAATAGAATTTCCATTACATCTACAGCGTCGTAGCCGATGCAGTATGTAGGTATATTGGAAATTATATACAGGGTGTTCATTTAAAACTTTCCACTCAAGTTATCTTCGAAACGAGACAAATTTGAGAAAATCGCCGAAACACGTCAAGATATTTATTGAGGGGGAACGTTTTTACAAAAAATTGGACGGCGCCCCTTTAACCCCTTAACCACCAGGGCCACCACCCCAAAATTCTTGAATGAGAAGGCGGGTCGAGTGATACATCATTTTAAAGCTCCTGACGAGTACTTTATAACCCTAGAATATGAAATCAATATCTTCACCTATTACAAAATGGCGTTACTTTAAAAATTACCTAAATACCTGATTTGGATGGCCATATTTCCGAAACTAATAAAGTTAGATGTATCTAATGTGGTGGTTTCTTAAAGCTCTTTTAAAGGTCTTTTTATTGGTGATACTGGTAGTAATATACAGGGTAGAAGAAAAGTACATATTTTTTTATTTAAGAACCCTGTATATTATTTTACCATTAAAAAGATCCTTAAATGAGCTTTAAGAAAATACCACATTATATACATCTAACTTTATTAGTTTCGGAAATATGACCATCCAAATCAAGTATTTAGGTAATTTTTAAAGTACCGCCATTTTGTAATAGGTGAAGATATTGACTTCATATTCTAGGGTTATAAAGTACTCGTCAGGAGCTTTAAAATGATGTATCACTCGACCCGCCTTCTCATTTAAGAATTTTGGGGTGGTGGCCCTGGTGGTTAAGGGATTAAAGGGGCGCCGTCAATTTTTGTAAAAACGTTCCCCTTAATAAATATCTTGACGTGTTTCGGCGATTTTCTCAAATCTGTCTCGTTTCGAAGATAACTTGAGTGGAAAGTTTTTAAATGAACACCCTGTATACTGTTTTTTAGATTTAGGTGATCATATTTCGAAAAATATTAAAGATAGATAAATCAAATATGGTATTTTTGTAAAGCTTTTTAAAAGACCTTTCAATTGTAACATAATATTGTGTTTTATTTTAAAAAAGTTTATCTCTTTATTTTTCTTGAGTTTTTGATGTTTATTTGTTAATTTTTTTATGCTTAAAAGATATTTTTTTTTAATACAGGACGATTTTTTTATCCTTCTTGATTGTTAACAAAAGTGTGTGGCTATAAAACCACACCTAACTAGAACTAACTAAATGCCTTAACATTGTTCCGCATACAGCAGGAATTCAAAACTAATGAACAATTTGTCATACGACAGTCGGCTATACAGATTGACTAAACTTGATCTTGGGATAGAATTTATGTCTTAAGAAAAGAAATATTTTAGTAGAAAAGTAGTAAGTCCTTTACTTTTATTTCAATTGTTTTGGAGGGGTAAATCAAAGGCGTTCGCCTGCCATTAGCAAAAAAAGTTATACTGCTTATGGTCAAATAGTGTTAGGTAGTCTTAAAGCTAAGTAATTGAACTTAATTAAAATTAAGTTTTTAACAATGCGACTATTTAGTGGGGTTTAGAAGTTCGAAATTAGGAAACATCCCATAATCTCTTTTTTTGCATTTTTTTAACTGCCAAATTTTATTTTTAGTTGGCAGAGTTTTCTTTCAATGTATATTAAATGAAAAGTTGGCCATACAAAAAGTACTTGCATAAAAACATTTAATTGCAATTGTAACAATTGCAATTAAATATGGCGGCAATGCTAGAAAGGCCAAAAACTGAATTTTATTATTGATGACTACATTTCATAGTTTGCCTTAGTTAACATAAATATCTTAAATAAATTATATGAGCCCAAAAATGGGTATCTTGGGTAAACCCTTAGTATTAAAATAAAAAACAAGTATAATCTTTACATTTCATTTATTTCTAACGAATTTTTTTATATTTGGCCTGAAAAACATTAACCGAAACTTATAAAAAGGTAATTTTCCCTAAGAAATAATACTAAAATTAGTTATTATACCAAATGGAGTCTGAATCTGTTTTTTCTTGTTGTCTTAGAGCTAGGCATTGCTTAACAATTGTTTTCAAATGACTTTTGCACATTGGTCCGGGACCCCCTCGGTACGCTAGTGAATGTTAAACTTTTTGTCAGGCATTGAGCGAAGGGCTACTCGAGTAGGCTTAATTTATTCTTTTTAGGTTTCTTTTTAATCAAAATAAAAAGTCCAAGTAGCGGTAAATAAACAAATTTATGATACTTTTCAGCCTTATATAATAAAATATGCTTAAAAAATTATGGTGCCTTTGTGGTGAAAAAGAAATTAAGAAATCACGGCATTGCGTGATTATACAACTCACAAAGGTATTTTTACAGACATAAATTTCAAAACAAATTTTTTTTGCATAATAAAGGAATTTTATTGTATAGTCGCAAATTGGATAAAGAAATAAGGCCAAACAAATTTTTACTGAATAACGTATAAATTAAATAATGTTATTTTGACAAAAGGATATTGTTTTTTTAAATACGTTTATTAAAATCGGAAAAGCGTATTAAACATTTTTAAGATTACTTTACAGGGTGTTATCTTGCTTATTGATCATTAGGATAAATTGATGTAAAAAGGTTCGTACAAACATAGGTACAAAGCTGTTTTACAAAGATACAAGGTGTAAAAAATGATTGGTTTATATTATTATTTAAAATATTCCTTGCAGTGTTATTTATTGCGATAAGGGGCTATTTAAGCTATTTAAGCTAATTAAAATAAACTTTTTTCGTTTTCCATTTTTTTTTGTAGTTTGTTTATTTTTTGAGGAAAAAAATAAACGTCGTTTAATTGCAAATCCCTATAAACTACTTACAAAATATGGAAAACACAGTATTGTGAAATTTTCTTTAGTGCAGATGTTATTGTTATCTAATTAATTATTTTTAGTGTTTTCATGATTGTAAATAAATATTTAACTTTGGTAAATAACAGTAAAAGCGGATATATTTGTTCCCTACAGCAAAGTAATGGTATACTTTTGTTAAATGCATCATAATAGTCCTAAACAATGCATCCTCATAAAAACAAATGTTGTCGACAATAAAAACCTAAAACTGATGTATAAATTGTTTTTACCCTAACCTCCAAAAATTTTCAAGAAAAGTTCGAAAAACTGCTTTTGGTTGTTAACTTTTATCTTCTACAAAAAAGTTCAATTAAGCTGAAATTTAAAGCAAATATACTTTACACTGTTCTAAAACTACTGTATTTTTTCATCAATAAATATCCAGCCGATGATGCATTACACTTTACATAAATATTTAATTTTTATGTCAAAAAACGTAAAAATTAATTTTTGCTCCGAGTTGGCCATGACTGCGGAGGCCATTAGCTTTAGAAACAATTTCCATTTAATTCTTAATTGTACACTTTGTTTAGATAGTCAATGCAAGTGCATTTCTAAAGGGGCAATTCCACTGAAGCAACACTAGGCGACATATTGCATGCCACATTAAATTTTATTATTGTTATAATTAATACATTAGTAATTAAATTAATAATAATATTTATTATTGTTTCTTTAAATTAAATAAGCTTTTTATTTGTAAATTACTTAACATATTATTAAATTTGTTAATAAAATAAAAAAATTAATGTGGCATGCGATATGTCGCCCAGTATTGCCTCAATGGAATTGCGCCCTAAGTTTTATGAGCGTATGTACCCATACAAAATTGGTTTGCATCATTTTAAAGGATTTTTTTTCTTTAAAACAGTTCTAAAAAACAAAATGGCCGTCATAGGAAAATCAAAAGTTATTAATAGTATCTCAAAATTAAAACGTTGAAATTAAAACCTGAATGGAGGGATACATTGCTCTTAAAAATTTGTCCCGATAATGTTATAACAGTTTCTAAAAACAATTCAGAATAAAAATAATACAGCAATTTTTCTAAAATGCATTTTTATTTTTATTTTTCATAACATCTCAAAAACCAAACAAGACATAGCCGTCATTCAAAACTAAATTTGCAGTTAAATAGCCTATAACTTTCCCCATTTAACCATATATGTATTTCTTATAGTTCTTAATACCCCAATACATTTTCTACCAATTTCGGACCAACCGTACCGACCTATCTGAAATATTTCTTAAATATTTGGGACACCCTGTATATATGATAGGAATTCCTAATTGTATTTAAAAAATAATAATATTTAATACAAAAATTAGCAAATTATGTGTGTATGTGTGAAGTATAAACGTTTTCTTAATATTAAATTCCAGAATTAAACAGATTTGACAACTTTGATAGCTTAACCCTTAAGAAGGCGCGCGGGGGTCAAATTGATCCCCAGCGTTGTCATTTTTCTAATAACTTTAAGATTTTTTACAATTAGAAAAAAACTGTAGGCACCTTACTAAAACCTCACTAGGTATATGCTAATAACAAAAAAACAACACCATTTATTAAAAAAATCACGTTTTTTCCGCATGGGGGTCAATTTGACCCCACGCGCCTACTAACGTTACAGTTTTGAGCAATATGTTTATTGAGCTGCGGGAGGTTTAGGGAGTCGGAACAAATATATTATTTGTCCCTGACAAAAAAACAATAAAACATCAAACTTTTGTGTGAAATAAAAGCAGCCATAATGTGTAAATATCATATGAAAACAATTTGTAGGTAGTACCTAGCTCTAAGACAACAAGAAGGAACGTATTCCGAATAAACTTCCACTACATTTGGTATTATAAATATTTTAAATATTTTTTCTTAAGGAGAGTGCCCTGTTTTTAGTTTTATTTATGTTTTTAGGCAAAATGCGAAAATTCTGTAAAAAATAATGTAATGACAAAGATTATACATTTTCTTTATTATAATAATAAGGGTCTAGCTAGGATAACCGCTTTGGGGCTCATATAGTTTATTTTAATTAATTTATGTGAACTAAGGCAACGTGTAAAAGAGGACTTTGGTACTAGTTAATAATAAAGTTCAGTTTTTTGCTTTTTTGCATTGCCGTCCCATAATCAGCTTTTAAAAATATAATGACAATGACTTCAATTAAAATTACAAATAAATGTTTTAATACGAGTATTTTTTCCTGGGCAACTTTTTTATTTAATTATTTACACATTGAAAGGGAATACTACCAACTAAAAATACAATTTAGCAGTTTAAAAAAATATAAAGAAAAAGTAATTATTGGATGTATACGGTTTGGGGGTCAAATTGACCCGCCTACTTAAGGTTAAGGGTTAAAAATAGTATAAAATACCTAGGACTATAATATACCCTAAGTAATTTTTTTTTCTTAAAAAGATTTATTAAATGTTAGTATTTAATTCGGTATTTTACAAGTACATAATATGTAATATTTGCTTATCACAAAATTGTGAAAATATAATTTTTATCAACTATCAAAAACTAAGCGTGTACCGTCGACTGATTAAAAAAGATTTTTTCCTTAATTATATTAAACATATAGTTGAAATTGATGAAAAAATCCTGTAACAGCCACAGCCTTTAATAGAGATAAGGCCAGGCACTAATAATACCGGCCTTATTTTGACATCTGAGCTTGCGCAGATACATGGTAGGATAAGGACTCCCTTAATAAGTATAGTGCCCGGCTTTATTTAGGTCGTGCCTTATTTTGACCTTATTTTAATTTCGGAACTGTTCGTCTAACTGAACCGCTGCCGATCACAAAATCGAAAAGTTTTTAGAAGTAAAAATACTTAAAACCTTGCTTTTTCAAATGTATTTCTATAATTGTGTTATAAAAACCCTACAACACAAAACAATAAAGAGAAACTACAAAAATGTTTCCCCTTTTTTAGGTTAATGATACTGTCAACATGATTTGCAGTAACTCTAAATTATGGGTACAAGCACTATTAAAAAAAAAGGCCTGTATTAATAATTCCCGAGCTTAATAAGGCAATGCAAGGCTTGCAATAATTCTCTAATATTAGTGTTAAGAGGTGCCATATAATACATTTTTATTGTCCATATAATTAATAAGGTTTTTAAGTTTGGCAGTTTATTACTCTGTAATGGTTCAGCACAAAAGCTAAACCAAATTACTTGTATAAAATTAAATGATCTACAAATAAGCATTTTACAATTTTTTGGTAAACCGACGCGTTTCAAAGTTATTGAACTTTAAATTATAAGTTTTAATATTTTCTAATTTTATTCCAATACAAATTTGTCTAAATTTTTGATAAACTTTATAATTTCGTCAAAAATTGGAAAAACAACGTGTCTGTTTATCGAAAAATTATAAAAGAGCTTTTTGTAAAGCGTTCATTTTTTACAACAGAATAATTTGGTCCAGTCTTTTTGATAAACCATAATAGAGTTATAAAATTATAAACTCAAAAAACAAGCTTTTCCATGTTAATCATATGGAAAAGTAAAACGTATCATGCGGCACCTCTTAACATTATTATTAAGGTCTGTAGCTTTCACAGGATTTTTTTTATCATTCCCAAATATATTTTCGATATAATTAAGTAAACAAAAATGGACTTTTTGTTTTGATCAGTCTAGTGCTATGTGTACCCAAGATGCCCCTAAATATTTATTTTAGTTTATGAAGAATAATCGAAATATTGCATTAGAAAAACCAGCCATACATGCAGCGTTTAGCAAGTAAAAACCAGGAAAGTATTTTTATAAAGTTATTTTCCAAAAGTCAATTTAACGCGTTTGGAATAACAAATTTTCGGTGCCATGCCCGATTTAATACATTTATTTGAAAACGACTGAATAGACTCTTAAAGCTTACGGCTTTTGAACATCAAATTCACAGAGAGAACTAGGTTAAATGATAATGTCAACTTGATACTTTATAAAGCGATATACAGGGTAGTTTGTTAAGGGTGGTAAAGGTAGCATATCTCGAAGTAATAGTGGTAGTACATTGGGAATTTGGGAATTGGGATTTTCTTGGCAATCACCCAGTATAAGTGAAGAAAACAATATTACCATGGTATTGCTATTAGAATTCTGCATTTTTGGTTAATCACTTTTTCTTGTAGAGCCTAAAATATAAGGGCTGTAGGGAAGGGTTAAGTTTTACTGGTTAAAATGCTTACTTTATATTTTTTTGTATTACCTTTACAGAATCAAACAAATTTGATTTTTTTAAGAGGAACAATTGCTGGCTAAGAAAAATATTAGGTTTAGTCATATTGATTTTTTTGCTTCAGCTAGAAGGCGCTGTTTAACGAGTTAGGGGTTTTTAAAAACTTTCTTTGACATTTTTATTAAAAATGGACGCCTAAATAAATCTGTAACAAAAAATCCAAAAACTGCATTACGTCGCCTTAGTAAGAAAGGCGCGTAACTTCACTTTTATCAAAGACAATAATAGTTTTACTAACTATAATTAATTGTCTTTGCTTTTATACAAAAATCTGATTTTTACCTTATCTGTTAAAGAGTCGCTTAAGCAAACTATAATCAAATTTCTATAGGTGCCCTATGCGTCTAACACTTAAAAACACGCGAAGGCAATATGCCTAATAAATATAATTTTGTAAAAGAATGCCAATCTTATGAAAAAACAATATATTTAAAAATTTACAATTAAATAATACAGAAGTACTTCTTAATTAACCTACCTAGCACACATCACATTTCAGTAAAAAATAAAATAATTTGTAGTAAGTATTCAGTTTTTACCCTTTTCTGTAAAATTACCTAAAACGTAAGTATATTTGGTTATATTTAAAAAATATCTATAACAATTTATTGTGGTAAATTAAATAACCCAAAAAAATTAATATAAACCACGGATGACTAAAACAAAAACCAAACAAAGGACAACAAATCTGTCAAATCTTATAAATGTCATGTCAACGGGCAAATCCCACTGTTCTTTGGTGTTCCTTTTAAAACTGTTTTGATTGGTTCTAAAAAACGGCTCTACAAGTTAAAAGGAATACACCAATAGTCAGTGTACCTGAGGGATATTTTCTTTGTTAAGCACTTTTATATGTATATAAAATTGGTATTTTTTAAGATTTTTAAAAGATCCTTTTAACGGTGAAATAATATATAGGATGTTCCATTTAAAAAATCATACTTTGTGTCGTAACCTGTATATCTTAAGAGATGATAAAAAATTTGGTTATTTATTCGTAAACTAAAGAATTAACCCAACAAACTGATATTTTAAATTATTTTGTACGATTAAAACTTGAAAAGTTAGGGGTGTAAAATTATAACTGGACACCCGGTACTTACGAACATTGCATTAAACCCTGCGTTTGTTCTTTACCTTAATCAGTTTTAATGAGAAAAATCTTTAGACATTTTATGCACGAAACCAGATTAAAAGTGTTTCTTGGAATTCTCTTGATAATTTCGTGCACCGTTAATAGCACAATAAAAACAAATTTTGAAAGAAAAATGTTGCACTTTTAAACTTTAAAGATCATTATTCTAATACTGGTAGTAAAGACAGTACAGTGGCGTAGACAATTTTATTTTCTGGATATATGTTATTAGCCAAATATCCAAATTTATCCAGGGTAAGTTTTTTCGATGTTTAGTACAGGTATATCGGAAACTGCTGCAGCTACAGAAACAGTTAAATGGGGAAAGAATTGTAGTTTTTAAAGCATAGTTTAGATGACTCTTTGTTTTTTCCAAAAATCGTGGCTTACTAGATATTTTAAAATAATCGTTTTTTTTCCAAAATTGTGATAACAGGGTAAGTTTTTTTCAATGTTTAGTAATGGATTCTCAAAAACCGCTGCAGCTATAGAGATGGGTAAATGAGGAAATAATTGCAGTTTTTAGATGAGTCATGAGTTTTTAGATCACTTTTTGTTTTTTTCCAAAAAATCATGGCGCTCGTGATATTTTAAAAACCCTTATTCCAAAATTGTTTTTTTTCAGTAACTCAGTTAATATTTGGGATGAAAAAAAGTTTAAATAAATGTTATAATTTGTTGTGCCTAACAATAAATTAGAAATCACTTAACAATACACAATAAAGAAGAAACTCCATAAAACACATAATTTTCCAATGAATCATGAATTTCAAATTGATTTTACCCAAACTAGCTCCATCCTTTATCTCTCTTTCAGTTGCACTGCTATGGAATCACTGATAGGCAAGCTTGGTCAGTCCATCCGTGTTAAAATATCAATGGTTTTAACCCCAAAACTCGTTGGAACATGGTACCCACTCTCCCAGCGTGGATTTCAAAGGGATAAAAAATGACCCCATGAAATTTTTTTACAAATTCATAAAAGAGTAATTTCAGATAAAAAAAAGCAGTTGGTTATTTTCCCCGGTTAAAAATGTCTAAATTCAACAATGCATTCTCCCCTAATATTGCATCCGTAAGGTCTGGCCACACATAACCGCAACTAGCCCGCAGTCGTGCGTCTCGCTGGTGTGCAAATAAATTTGTATTTAATAAAATTGCAGTTATATAAGTATGTTATACTACGCTTTAAATTACACCCGATCGTAAAATAAACCCTTACAAATAAGGTTAAACAGTTTTACCTATACTACACTCAAAGTTTGGATAAAAAGGAAGAGACATAATAAGGAAAATCTGCTTTATTTAATTAAGGAAATATACTTACATTAGACAATAGACTTATAAGTTGACAAAAAGCTTTTTATATTTTTAAGGGCATAAATAGTGCTTTTAATTTTTGCCTAATTAATCTGCCCCACCTTCCTCTATCATTGTAAATTCGGGCTTGGTGCGGCCATCGTGCGGTTATGTGTGGCCAGACCTTTATTATCCTACCAACGAACAAAGTTTTTATATGCTTATTATATTTTATTATTTAAAAAAAAAATGGTTTTTGGCAAAAACATTTATGTTTCCTTTGTGAAAAAAAAATAACTTTAAAGATAAAAAAGGAACAAGTCTGTTGTTTTTTAACCCTTATATAAAGAAAACACTCGATAATATTCTTTTTTAATCTGAAAAATAATGAAAGTTAACAAAACTCCATTGCGTGACCTCAGGGCGTAAAAGTACGTCTTTTAAAACCGTAACGAACAAAAAACATGCATATTTTACGACTGTTACTTTATTGCCGTATGATAAGCAAAAAGATTATGTCCCGGGAAAGTTTTACCGAAATAAGGTGTTGTAAATTACGTAAACGTCTGTCATTTTTTTTTCGGTAGTAATATTTTGTGTTTGTGTGACAAAGAGTAGTGAAGCATAAAACTGCACTAGCGGCTCGTGACATTTTACAGTGGGAGGGCACAAGCAAGAAGAGAAATAATAATAAAAACATACCCTCTATTTAAAAAGAAAGCCCATTCGCTTTTTTTTTCCTACTGCAGAATACTTCGATAATTTTTTTATTGAAATCAGGGATGCGTTAAGTCTGTCTTGTGACATGGTATTTCTTTATTCGCTTTAAAGTGAAGAAACACCTTTCGCACTCGCTTGTTGACATCGGCGTTGTAAAGGGTATTATGTTTAAGAGAAAAAATGGCATATTTTTTTACTTTTCCCATACCTTTAAAGAAATTCAAGATAGCCAGTCCATGTAGGGGAAGTTTCCCAAAACAGGATAGTTGGGTAAAACAGGATACCAGCCTTTATTTTAAAGCAGGCGGCACCAACTGACGAATGTGCGCGTATAAACCAAGCAAGTGGGGATTCTGATCAATTTTGTAACTGTGATGAGTGACAGCCGACAGTTTGACATGGCAAAGTTGAGCTATTTTCTTTTGATAAGCTGGTTTTACACTTTTTAAACATCTTGTAAAATAAGTTGACCAAGTTTACCTTAAACAAATTTGATAATGTAAAACAGAAAATTGATTATCACATAAATTCAACGTCGCCTTGTCAAATTTATTTAAAGAATTAGAACACGTCCTATTTTTCGTCAAATATTTGAAGCAAAACTTCAAAACTACCATCCACTTTGAAAACTACCAACCCAATGAATTAAAAATTGACAGTAGGCAACTAGGATAACTACTAAACCTCAATTTTATCGTGAATGGTGTGGTGTTTGGTTTTTACCCTGATATTTGCTTCAAAGAAGTTTGTCAAATAATTTGTAATTATACTCTTCTGTTTTCAAACAACTTGTATCAAATATTTGACAAGAAGTTTGATAAGTGATAAACCAGCTTTAGTAATTCGTTGAGATTTTCTTTGATTAAACAAAAACATTAAACGACGGTAAGAAATTTCTGTTATTCTGTAGATATTTGTTTTTCTTTTGAGGTGTACCTGAATGTCACATCATTTTTTTTTGTTTGTTGTAAAAATTTAGTCAACTTTTGGATATGTGCAGTCGGGTAAAATAGGATACCTAGAGGTTAAATAAACAAGGTGCTATCCTGTTTTGTCCATCGCTATCTATATAGGCAACATCTGCTAAAAAGAAATAACCAGTAGGTACACTACATTCTGTTTTTAGCAGAAGATAAAATAATCAATTTTATTAAAAAGTGTTTTGACTCCTCTCAGGTTACTATGGGAAAATATAGACGAAAAACTAATCGGCAGTCTTGAAATGAGGAATGTATGCAACAAGCCATAGAAGAGGTTCTCGAAGCAAGAATGGGTTATCTTAAGGCTTCAAAACAATTTGGGGTACCTCAAACAACCGTTGAAGCGAGAGTAAAAAAAAAAAAGGGAGCCTTGAACAATTCGGCAAAAAAAACTAGGGCGCCACAAACCAGTTTTCTCTGAAGAACAAGAAGAAGAGTTGTCGCAACACATTTTGTATATGGAATCACGACTTTTTGGTTTTACTTTAAGCGACCTTCGAAGCTTCGCCTTTAAGTTAGGTGAACGCAAAGGCTTAGCTCATTTATTTAACAAAGACAAAAAAATGGCCAATAATGTGGTTATACAAATTTTTAGAGAGACATCCAAACGTTAAACTTCGCACCCCTGAGCCAGCATCGCTTGCTAGAGCTATGGGCTTTAATAGACCTGCCGTACAATTTTTTTATTGTTTTTTGACCTACTTAAAAAATATAAAATACCGCCCAAACGGATGTACAATGTTGATGAGACTCGTATAATGACAGTACCTAAGAAAAGATCAAAATGTTTATCGTAGTAAAGTAAAGCTTTTTATCATTCGTCAGGATAAATGCAAAAAGATATATTTTAGGATGGTTTATTAAGTTTATTAAGTTTTCCAATGCCTTCATAGAACATCCTGTCCTCTACCTGTTGGACGGACATATCACCCACGTAAAAAAAAATAGAGGTTATACAGAGAGGTAGAGAAAGCGACGGTATAATTATATTATTATGTTTTCCACCATATACTACACTCCGCTTACAACCACTAGACGCCAGTTTCATGGAGCCACTAAGCCTATATACACATAAGGGGTTCAAAAATGGATGCAGTAACATCCAGGTCAAGCAGTTACAAAATCCCCAATCGGCAAGCTTTTCGGAAAAGCATATATGAGAGCAGCTAGCATCCAAACAGCTGTAAATGGGTTAAAAAAAAAAACAGGTTCCCTTCAATCCAGAACCCTTGGAAGACTGGATGTTTGATCCAGCAAAAACAACATATATGCCGGAGAAAATTCTTGCAGGTGTTTAAGTCAAAGAAAATAATAGGCGCTCTCCAACGCGTACACCATCACGAATACCACAAAACCGAGTTGTATATGAAGAAGATGCATACTCTGATGCAGAAAATATTGGCAATTCTCCAAGAACACGATCACCAGTTCTTTTAACATCACAAAAATCGCATCAGCTGCTTGCAGAAAAGGAAATTTCGCATAAAATCCTTTCTCCTCAAAAACATATTTTACTAACAAATAATAAATTATCTTTTTCAATTGGTTTACTTAAAATATAATAGAGTTTTATAGGGAGATAGAACATTGATATAAGATGAAAAAACCACTACATTCGCATATTGATTTTAAGGTAGATATCTTAGATATAAGAAGAATTATACCCTAAATTCGTTATATTACCTCCTCCCAAAATACTAAAATATTTTTTCAGACAACGACTCAGATGTTGATTTGCCACTTTCGGAAGTACACAAAAATAGAGTATAGAATTTACACGGTTGTAAAAATACTAAGAGTCTCCAGTATGATCCTATATTTTTAAGACTACTCTTTTACCTACATTTACAGGAAACGTTGGCTTGCCAGATTTTATAAGAGATGTTTCAAATAACACTTTTTTAATATTTTTCAGCTATTTTAAAATACATAATATATTTGCCTGGTTTTTTATTTCTAATTTACAAATATCGTTTTTGCTTGAGACTGATTGTACACCATTTTCAGAGCGGAAAATAATACAGTTTAATTAGTAAAATGGTTAGCCGGCCTCATACTACGGTTTAAAGGGTTGTAAGTCGTATTAAAAAAATAGAATATTGAATAGGATAAGAAATTGTAAAAAAGCTCTTTTAAAGATTTTTTAATGGTAATATAATATACAAAATGTCCCAATAAAAAAATATCCACTTTTTTTCTACCCTGTATGTTATTACTGGGACCACCATTAAAAAGAAAGCACGCCATTAAGTACATCTAACTTTATTAGCCCAGTGCCCATCTTTAAATTTTCGTCTGTCTACTTTACACTATAATATATTTAAGAAACAATTTCATATTCCAAATTATTTTTTTTATTTGTCGGTTCAAGAAATAAAAGGGAAGGAATGAAATATTAAAGAAATGCACTGAATATAAAAATGATTTCATATTTCTTTTTTGTCACGACATAACTAAAGAACGAAATAACCGATTTGGTTATTCCTATTTTCTTTTTTTTCCAAATAATTCGTATAAGAGAGACTTTTTAAATAACACTTTTTTGATATTTTTCAGCTATTTTGAAACACATAATATATTTGCCTGTTTTTTTATTTCTAAGTTACAAATATCGTTTTTGCTTGAGACTGATTGTACACCATTTTCAGAGCGGAAAATAATACAGTTAAATTAGTAAAATGGTTAGCCGGCCTCATACTACGGTTCAAAGTGTTGTAAGTCGTTTTAAAAATAAAAATAGAATATTGAATAAGATAAGAAAATGTAAAAAAAAATAAATAAATAAAATGGATGAACGCTGGATTCTGCGCAAAGTTAAACAAGATCCTAAAATATTTGCACCTACTTTGGTCGAATATTTGAGAAGAACCTCCACAGGACTGTTAGCGCGCAAACACTTCGAAATGTTTTAAAACGTCAGAATCTGCATGGCAGACTAGCTCGAAAAAGCCGTCGATTAGTAAAGCAAACAAAGTTAAACGCCTTTAATTTGCTAAAGACTAAAAAAGATAAGGATTTCTGCTTCTGGAAAAACGTTATTTTTACCGACGAAAGCAAATTTAACCTTTTTGGGTCAGATGGACAGAGATGGATGGGAGAGAGCCCAAAAAGCATAAATGAATTTTTTTTTCGAGCAACTGGTAAACACGGTGGTGGCAGTTATGGTTTGGGCCTGCAAGAGTACTGAGGGTCCGAGAAATTTACATTTTATTGATAACATAATACATTAACAATATTAACATGTATATTTAGACATTGATAAAATAAATATTAAGCAAGGTGCTTAAAAACTTGGTATAGAAGACATTTCGTATTCTAACCTGTATATGCCCCAAATCGGACCCCACTAAAAAACTGCTTTAATGCCCAAAAAATGTATTCGTTGTGTTACTTCGAAATAGTTTAAACCCTAAACTCAATAAAAACTTACCAAGCGTTACGAGTAAAATACCTTTCCGAGACTAATTTTTCTAAAATATATTTTCGTGCTTTTTTCCTGCTGGAGCGTTCACTACTGCTTTTTAACAGTATTATTTACATTATCTTATAAATTGGTAAAGCACTACAAAAATGGAAAAGTTCGCTAACGCAGTTATATTTTTATTATGAAAATTGTTTGAATGTATCTTTTTGGAATTCTAATGTGGGAAATTTACATTTTATTGATAACATAATACATTAACAATATTAACATGTATATTTAGACATTGTTAAAATAAATATTAAGCAAGGTGCTCAAAAACTTGGTATAGAAGACATTTCGTATTCTAACCTGTATATGCCCCAAATCGGACCCCACTAAAAAACTGCTTTAATGCCCAAAAATGTATTCGTTGTATTACTTTAAAATACTTTTAACCCTAAACTCAATAAAAACTTACCAAGCGTTACGAGTAAAATACCTTCCCGAGACTAATTTTTTAAAAATATATTTCGTGCTTTTTTCTGCTGGCGCGTTACTATTGCTTTTTTAACAGTTAAGTATTATTTACATTATCTTGTAAATTGAAAAAGCACTACAAAAATGGAAAAGTTAGCTAACGCAGTTATATTTTTATTATGAAAATTGTTTGAAAGTATCTTTTTGGAATTCTAATGTGCTAGACACCAGATATAAAGCGATATAAAGACAAAAACAACTTATTGGAGTTCACAAATTAAAATTGCTAAAAAGGGTTTTTTATAAACATAAAAAATTTAAATCTAAGTAATTTTATTAACGTAGAAATAGTTATTTGCCTAACAAGTGGGCAAAGTGATACTTTTCCGTACGCAAAAGCTGTTAAAGCTAGTTCATACAGACGCGAAAAGCGACTTGCGAAAGCGAATATTTGGCCAAAAATTCGTGTTTTTTGTCATGTTCATACAGCTGCAAAATTCGCCGAAATTCTAGGCAACAAGCAACAACATATCCTACAAATTTCTATATTGTTTTTATTTCGGTGGTGACGCTACTCTTGAGTCCTTTTGAGATTCTCTTTGTTTTTTCTTTTAATAATATAACATTTATTTGATGTGATGAATAAAGAATATAGCACATTTATTTGGCAACTAAGATGTAGAAACGCTGTAAATTTGTTATAAATGAAAAGGGCTAGAAAAGTTAATATAATTTCAAATTAAAAAATACAAAATACTTAAGAAATTGGACAAAAAAATAACGTTCCAAACAGCTAATAGAATGACATAAATAAATAACAATAACAAAATTGTTTTTGAAATGACATATGACAAATAACCTCTTATTTCTACGCATGTGCACTGGATTTTAAATTTTGCGAACTCGCAACATCTTTAAACTATCAACATTTTGAATTACCCGCCTTTAATTTTATGTGAAATTGACCAATGAGAATGAAATTCGCAATTCGCTTTTCGCGTCTGTATGAACTAGCTTTTAGACGAACAACGCAAAGCACATTTCGAACAAGCTTTAAGTGCGGAAGGCTTTGCGCAAGTGTTGGGACCATTTTTTGTTCTCTATAAATGTCTTAGAAAAGAAGAAACAAACATACTAATCTGTTTTAAAAGCTTTTATTTAACTTGCAATTTATACATACAGTGCATTTCTTTAATGCCCCCCTTTTAATTTTTGAACGAATCAATTTAAGCAAGTGAAACCTTGGGATATAAAATAATGCATAAATACTATAGGTCTATTCTTTCGAGACTAATCAAGTGATCAGACTGAAAATTATTATTCTTTTGAAACTTATGTGGCTAACTTCATTCTGAATGTTTAATAATATTTTAAATGGCATCGTCACGTGATCAAATCATTAAGATTACTTGCAGGTCAACGAAGTGATAGAAGTGAAACTGATGATCATGTTTCGAAAGAATAATTCTTTAATTTAAGAGTGAAATTGACAGATGAAAATTTCAAGATGGAAGATGGGGGCCATCTTAGAAAAAAAATGAAAAAAGGGCCTTCTGGCACATCATTTTAAGGTTCCTGATGAGTACTCTATAACCCTACAATATAAAGTCAATTACTTCACCTAATACAGAATGGCGGTACTTTAAAAATTACCCAAATACCTGATTGGGATGGCCATATTTTCATAGACAATAAAGTTAAATGTACTTAATGTGGTATTTTCTAAAAGCTCTTTTAAAGATCATTTTAATGGTAATATAATATACAAGATGTCCCATTAAAAAAATATCTACTTTTTTTCTACCCTGTATTATTACTGGGACCACCATTAAAAAGAAAGTACGCCATCTGTAAATTTTCGTCCGTCTACTTTACACTATAATATATTTAAGAAACAATTTCATATTCCAAAGTTTTTTTTTTAATTTGTCGGTTCAAGAAATAAAAGGGAAGGAAGGAAACATTAAAGAAATGCACTGAATATAAAAATGATTTCATTTTTTTGTCACGACATAACTAAAGAACGAAATTACCGATTTGGTTATTCCTATTTTCTTTTTCTTTTTCCTAATAATTCGTAAAAGGTTCTTACAAAGAAAAAATTAATAAAGTTGCGATAAAAAATTTAAAATAAAAAGTTGCTAGTGCCCCCTTGACACTAGACCACGTAACCAAAAGTATTTTAACGCGAAATAGTAGCTTAAGTGACACTATTTTACAGAAATTTTACCCGATCTCAATATCCCAAGCAGCAAGCTGACGTCAGTATGACGTCATTTTTAAGTAATTTTTAGTCATTTTTGGTCATAGGACGTCATCAGACCAAAATTATGACGTCATTTTAATGACGTCTTTTCGACGTCATTTTTGGTCATACTAGCTCATAAAAATCTAATGACGTCATGTTTAGAAAACCCGGCAGAAAAATTTTGTGACATTATATGATTCGTGTCAAAATTTAACCGAAATATCATATGACAAAAAAATAAGACTAATAATTTCACAAAATTAAAATAGGGAAAAACTCTACCGATAGATGGCGTAATGGACACTAAACTACTACGTTTATTCAACTTTTTATCGCCTAAATCATATCGAATCAATACTTCGAGACCGGTCTGCGGTTGGTTAGCTTTGAAAGAAAAATTTTCGGCTAGTGTAAAGATCTGCATCTCCAGGTTGGATAGTGTCCCGAGAGAAGCGACCTTGCAGTGCAAGGAAATCGAAGCAGTAAGAAGTTTTTTCCTATTTCAATTTTCAAATAAAATATCGTATCATTGTAGCTTTTAAAAAAAAAAGTATATGCGTCAATTTTTCGTCATTATGACGTCATTAACAGGACGTTTTTTGTCTGTGACTTAGGGCGGTCAATTTAATGTCATTTTGTCGTCATCTTATGACGTCTTTGCTGACCAAAAATGACTAAAAAAAGACGTCAATAAGACGTCAGCTTGCTGCTTGGGATCTTGACTCATTCAAAAGTTAAGTAAAGAGAACTTTTAAAAACCGCAATTTATGTACAAATTAAAGGTAACCTTCAAACGCTTGTAACTCTAAAACGACTGGATGATTTTTTAAAATAAAACGTTAATGAGTAGAAAATCAAAAAACCTTTAAACCAAGTTGCTACATGAATCCTCTTTCCATTAAAAAAAAGGTGCTAGTGACCCCTTGGCACTAGGCCTCATAACCGAAATTATTTTTATGTCAAAAAGTAGTTTAAGTGACACGCTTTAACCAAATTTTACCCGATCTTAATATATTATTCCATTTAAAAGGTAAAGTGGAACATCCCTACTGTATTTATTAATAACATGTACAAAAACTATTTGTTCATTTATTTTATTTTATTTTTTTTTCTTATTTTACAAAGTAAATTGATAAGTTGTTTTTTTAATTTGGATAAGTTCGTATACCTGATTGTCAACATATTTTTATAATTAAAAAAAGAAAGTGAATTATGAGCATAAATAATGACAAAGAATAAAATTTTTTGTTACAAAATAATCAGCTGGATTTTTTTCCTTGTAAAAACTAAACCAATAAATAACACGCGGTCAACATTTTTTTTTTTTGGGTTTTTAAGTTTGCTTTTGTCTCAGTCACTTTAATAAGTATATTTAATATAAGAGAGCTTATACGAACATAAAAGAAATACAAAAAGAAACTTGATACGCCATTGCTTTTTCCAAAAATAAAAATTATTTTTTTCATTATCATTTATTTTGCAACAAATTTGACTATACATTGACTATTTTCCTCCGATTCCCCGATTTTACGTAAAAAAAACTTAAAATACCTTTTATTAGTGCCGTTATGAATTTTTTGTTAAATCTCCAGTACAAATCCCATTTCTACGCCACTTGCAGAAATAATTAAAAATATTTTACATTTAAAAATGCCTATTGGTGGTTAGAAGCTGCATGTCAAATTTTATGAAAATATTTAAAACAATTTTAAAGATATAATAAGAAAACCATTTTTGTTTTAAAAATTTTAACACCCTGTTGCTTAAAAGTTAGGAGGTTTAGTACATACAGTGTGTCCGCCTAAATTCTCTATTTATGGAAAAAAAATTATTATTTATTTTACGAAATAAAGTTATTCTTTATAAAAGTTCTGCATGATATGAAACCCAAACTGCAATCATTAGATATTCATTTTTTCAGTAGATTACGAGGTTTCTCAAAAATACGAATTTTGTTTAAGAGGAAATTTCACTTCTTTTTAAAAATATCAAAAATATCTTAAATATACAAAGTCGTTCATTTACAAGATAAAAGTTTTTTCTTAATGTTTTATGCGATAACGAGCGTTTCTGTGACTTTTTACTGTTTTGGCAGTTCTTAAGTTTTCTTTAGATATTATATACGAAAAAGGTATTTCTAAATGTACAAATCTAAATTTGTATCGTTTTTTAATAAAAAACTTAAAAAACATATTTTTTTAAAATAAATGATTTTGCATATTTAAGAAATATTTTTATTTACTATTCCCTAATAACAATTTTTGATATTTTTAAAAATAAGGGTACTTTCCTCTTAAACAAAATTCATATTTTTTGAGATACCTCGTATACCACTAAAAAAATAAATATCTCATGATTGTTTTTTAGTTTTTAGACCAAAGAATAACTTATTTTCGTTAAATTAATAATATTTTTCACGTATCACTAACCAGAACTTAGGCGGACACGCTTTATGTTCATATGAACTTTTCTTCCTAAAATAAGCCAAGGAATTATACGATGTATATTTATAGCCATCAATTAAAATACACCCTCTATAAAAATTAATGATTTTTGCCAAAAACTGGTAAAATTGCTTTAATTTCTACAAAACTAACTATAATAAGAAAAATATCTATGTATTTTTCTTAGTTTTGGTGGAAGAAACTGAAATTTATTATGTAGAAGCCAGACCCAAAAATCGTGTAGATATACCACTACCGGGTGTGGTCGTAATATGGGTTTATTTTTACGCATTTGGAATTAAAATTATAGCCTATAATTATTGAATCAAATTATTTCTAACAAGAAAAATAGGTAACTACCTCCTTTGTTTTACATTTACTAATTAAAAATAAATAACTAACCAAACAATTTTACGATCTTTTTTATTATTAATATTTAAGAAGCTCCAAATCATCATGCATATTCTGATAAAACACAATTTTTAGAATACCTCACAATTTTTACTTTACATTTTCTACTTATGAATTTTTAAAAGTCTTATAATCGAAAAATGTATTATTTTTTTATTTATAATATAATACATTTTAATTAAAAACGATTTTTTTTTTTATTTGGAGCTGCTTATTTGCCATTGTTTGTCCTTGTAACATTTTACAAGTTTATGCTTTTATAGGTAGCGATACATACGCACCGAATAGGTTTAAAATCACCCTATAGTTTGTTTTAGCGTGAATGACAACAGCTGAGTTTCACCATTTATTGCATAGCAAGTAAACTGAAAATAAACTGTTGACAGAGAATGTTTACAAAGAAAATCATTAAAGTATTGGATTCTCCACTTACTCTTTATTTTATTTATCTGACTCTTTTAAACTTTTCTTATATCTTTAGCATCAAGTAACAGCGAGCGAATGGACACAGACAAACCATATATTTTTTAGTTAATCTATAGCCATAATAAATATATCAAAACCTCCTATACAGACTGTACAGGGTGGCGCCTTTTCGTTGACTTTTACGAGTATAGCGAAAACTAAAAGAGATAGAACAAATCTGATTGCGCAATCTCAATTTTAATTTTTGAAACAAATTCAATGGTAAAAGCAAACCGTGGCTTACTTAATTCTTTTTGGAGATACAAGGGATTTTTCAAATTTTGTTAATTTAGCCAGACACTTGTAACTCGTTTGATATTAGAGATAGAAGAAAAATTTAAATAGAAAAGTTTTAGGGATTTTTACGTAGAATTCAGTGGCGTACCTACATTTTTCCCATTGACTTTTATTTTAAAGTAATAACACAAAGTTGGGTTTTTTATGGAACACCTTGTATATTTTATTACCCATAGAAAGGTCTTCTTAAAAGCTATGAGAAATATTACATTTAATATATTTATTTTTTAATAGTTTCAAAGATATGGTCATCATCAGGATTTTTTAACGAAACACCCTGTATATTATATTACCGTTGCAAAGATATTTCAAGGAGGTTTAACAAAATACCACATTCAGGCGCCACCCTGTACAGGGTGTTCGTTTATATTTTGAACGGGTGCTACACGCCTTATTATTTGAGATAGAAAAATATTTTAAACAAAAAGTTTTAGGGTTTTAAAAGAGCCGCCAGGATTTTCTAAAAAAATAAACAAATGAACATTGGCTTTGTTATTTTAAATGGAATACCATGTATATTTTAAGTTTATTGAAAATAAATATGTTTTTAAAAATATATACTTTGTCTATGTTTAGACTACCAGTTATAGCAGAAAATGATCCTGAATTCTGGAAAAGTCAGCCGTTCTGATTCTTAGACAATTTAACATGGGAGGCTTTGATTTTATTTGTTTTTCGAAATATGGCCTTTCTGACTGGCTTAAAATGCGTATTTTTTACTTTCTCTACATTATGAGATACTGTGACGAAGAAAAGGCAAATACTTTAAATATGGCACTTCTGGTTAAACCGAAGTGCTCTTTCCTTGTTATTTAACATAAAACAACCTATATATTTTTCTAATTTTTTTTTACATGCAGCTAAAAAAATACATGTAGTAGTACCACATGTTATACCATTTTCATCGATTTACTGAAATACAAATGATGGTAGAAAAGAGCTAATACAATTTTTACACATATTTAGTGAACCATATACCCTATTACCGTTAAAATCCAATTTCCGGTTTTACCAAATGTGCCACAAAAATTGACATTCGGAAGTTACGCACTTTAACAATTTAAATGGAAACCACAACCTTAATTTAAACCTAATACTTATATTCTATTTTCTTTGTATTTTTTTTAATATATATTTTCTTTGCTATTTTTAAGGCAGCCAGCCTAGAGTTTAGCTTTTATTATATAAAACTATAAGGTTGATTAAGAAATAAGTGTTAAGTTTATATTTAAAGCTTAAGAAAGTGGTTTTAATTTTAATAATTAAATTTCTTTACTGCTGAAAGTCAATTTTTATGGCATTTCCATTAAAACAATATGCACTTTTCTATCATCATTTGTTTTTTAACAAGTCGATCAAAATGGCGGTTAACATGACATTTTCGAGCGATATTTTCTCAAAAACCAATTTAGATAGGTGATATATAAATATGGTAGTACATTTATTTTCTTTGTTTTTTTCTGTAAAATTAATTTTTAGGCAAATGTATAGGGTGTTCCATTTAAAATAGCATAGTTAAGAGCACTTCCAGTTAAAACGGATATGCCACATAAAATCTAAATCATCAACAATTTCCATCCCTATACCGACCAAAAAATTGCGTACAGAATCGTTTCCTAAGAAATGACAGGCTTGCTAATAGAATTGTTTTTTTGAAAAACAACCAATGTCATTTCTAACGTAGTGCCAATGTCAAGTTTTCTTTCCTAATTAACAAAAAAAACTATTGCTTATAGATATGGTAGGTTTACATCTGACATTTATTGCATGATATTTGTGTCAGATAGAAAATGTAACCGGTCAAAAATTTAGGTCTAATAGAAAATTTTTATAGTTTAGAATAGCCAGAATTTTTGGTCTGATATAAATATCATGCAATAAATGTCAGATGTTAACCTTCCCTTCAGTGGCGGCGCCAACCGTTTGCCCAACCTGCAAATTGAACGCAAAAAGTCATGTTCAATAAACCATCCCAGTTATAAAAATTATTTTGTCAGCTCATATTCAAGTTATCTCGATAATGGAATTCTTGAATAAATGATCTATGGTCGCAATATTAAAAATTACCAGTATGTTGCGCTATGTCATTAGAAACGGATTTTAGTGTAAAATTTAAATATAATATAAAATATCCCACTAAAATGTTTAAAAAATTCAATTTTTTTCCCTTCAGTTATGTGCACCTATTTAAAATTTTAATGACCCAATGTATATCATTTATTAACAAAATAAAATACAGTGATGATATTAAAATAGTTACCACTTTATCTTTTGAATAAAACTTTTTTTTCAAATAGAAATGGAAATCATGTAGAACCTCGTTTTAAACGCCCTTTAATTCTCTACTTAACGCCACTTTGTTTTTGAAAAGCAGCCCAGCCGTTCCACACTTAGAACCGTTTAAAATTTAGCTTAAATACAGTACAAACAGTGCGGTTTTAATGAAATTGGCTTGTAAGTCTAGAATGGCCTTGCCGATTTTCAAAAAGAAAGTGGCGTTAAGTAGAAAATTCAAGAACCTTTAAAACGAGGTGCTACATGACCTTCATTTTTATTTGCAAAAAAAGTTGCCAGTGCCCCTTGATACTACACCACGTGACCAAAGTAATTTTAATGCCAAAAATAGCTTAAGTGACACCACTTTACACAAATTTTACCCGACCTCAGAATCTTGACCCATTTAAAAGTTAAGGGAAGAGAACTTTTAAAAACCGTAATGTATGTACAAATTGAAGCTAAACTTTAAACGCCTGTAACTCTAGAACGACTGAACCGATTTTTAAACATAAAATGGTGATGAATAGAGAATTGAAAAGCCTTTAAAACAAAGTGCCACATGACCCCTCTTTCCATCTGAAAAAAAAAATGTTGCTAGTGAACTTAGTGCCTTTAAAACCAAAATTATTTTTATGTCAAAGAGTAGTTTAAGTGACATCCTTTTACCCAAATTTTACCCGATCTCAATAACTCGTCCCATTCAAAAGATAAAGAAGGGGGACTCTTTTAAGATTCTCACTGTATATATCACTAGCGGTGGTAGTAAGATATTTTTTGGTCTGCACAGCCTACTAAGCAAACAATTTTCTCGTAAACCGTTTATTTTATAACAAAAATAAAAAAAAATATATTTGAATTTTTCTGTGCCAATATGCTGGTGTAACTTAACTTTTAAAATTGATCTTACACATAAAATTTTGGTCAACAGGTTTACCTCCATTAATACCCCCTATGGTCGAAAAATCTTTAATAAACTAATGGATTTTTACCTTCTTTAAGACATACAATAAATACAACTTATTAACTGATAGGGAATGTGCAAATTTTCGTGAGAATTGATGCGAAAATTTTGCCACACTTTTTTACCCAATTTGCGATCATTGCAGGTTAGAGAGGGTTTTTGTTTTTAGTTTATGGGACCTTAAAAATGAGCTTCTAAAATATTTGTATTAAATTTTAGAACTTCCTGTATTTATATAATAACGATATTGCACTGCACATTTCGCTGCCCACCCTCTAAATTTCTCTGCCGGATATCGCCCAACTTAAAAAAAGCTGGCGCCGCCACTGCTTTCATTAGTCATATAGGTTTAATAAAGTTTTTTTATATCTCGACCCTATTGCAAACTTGACATTGGCTGTTTTTGTAAAAAACCTTTTAATTGGGCACCCGATATACCGTTTTGCCTCAGTTTAGAGTGGTGAAGTTGTGCATTTTAATATAAATAATAAGATTCCTAAAAAAAAATAAAAATATATAACAAAAATAAGATTTCTTACAAAAAAAAAAATGAAATGACACACGTCAGAAAATAAAGCAATACCGCAATATCGTATATTAAGCAACCAATTTCTATAAATTTACGCCTCTCGTTTAATCTGGTAATTGGTTGTGTTTTAGTATCAAGTTCGAATAGACATTAAAGTGGGCATAGAAAACGATTGGCATAGCCTGTCACCCTAATTTATATTTGTTTGTTAGATACAATTTCGAACTTGGTTATATAAATTTAGTTCTGTTTAGTTTAGTATATATACATACCCAATAATATTTAAATAAAGAATGTTTTTGTGTATCTTAATTAATTAAGGGGCCTAATTTAAAAGTGTACAATCTTCGTATGTCTGAATGTGGTAGACAATGTATCATTATTTATTTTTTATCTTTGGACAATCCACGAAGGCTGAAAGCCTAAATACTAACGTACCGTGGGTGTCTTAAGCAGGGTAAGAGGAAGTTTGTTAACACGGGACTTAAAAACTTGAAGATTTGGGGGGATGGAAAGACCTACGCTGGCAGCAGGTTCCACAGTCTAGAAACTCTAGGGATAAAAGAACGAACGAAATGGGAAGTTCGGGGCCTGTCCAATTGAACTGTATGGGGATGCATACGCGCAGCACCACGAGTTTCTCTGTTGGGAACTGCAAGAGGAGGGACTATACTGGACAATTCGTTGGAGCAGAAGCCGTAAAAGATCGATAGATCTCCCACAGCTCGACGATGGGCAAGAGAAGGAAGTCTTTGAGTAAGTAAAGGATCATTAATAAGACGAACAGCCCTTCTTTAAATGGCATCAAGAATGCTGAGGGTTGTAGGGGATGCCATTCCCCAGACATGAGAACAATATTCCAGAGAGGGTCGAATTTGGGACACATACAAAGTGTATAAATTGGAAGGAGAAAAATACTTTTGGCTCGGAAATGAAATCCAAGCTTTTTGAAGCCGCGGTGGCTATAGATACAATGTGTTTATGCCAGTTAAGGTTATTCTCAAATGTGATGCCCACAAGGTTAAATGTGTCCCCGTTCTGCAAAACCTGGCCACTCATAAGCAAAGGATGAGTGTTTGATGATTTTTTTCGCGACAAGGAACACGATTGTGTTTTGGATGCATTAAATTGAACGAGATTTTTGGCGCCCCAATCCAATATCAAATTGAGATCCTGTGAAAGAGATATCTGCATCGCCCTGCGTTTGCTTTCCAAGTCGGGTTGAGAGATTGGTTTGGGAACCTGAAAAGTGGAGTGAAGGGTACTATCGTCAGCATAACTATGAATGGGATTGGTTGTGGAAAAAGAAGGTCGTTGATGTGAAGAAGAAACAAAGTTGGTGCTAGTACTGAACCCTGAGGCACTTCAGCATTAATTTTGTGAAAGCTTGAAGAGTGGCCATCAACAATGACTGATATACGTCGATTAGAAAGATAACTGGAGAGCCAAGAGCAGAGTTTAGTTGGAAGACCGTAGGAGGGAAGTTTATTAAGAAGTGCGTCATGCCAGACTTGGTCGAAAGCTTTAGATATATCAAGAGCAACGATCTGGGACTCACCTAGAAACTCAAGAGACTTGTTCCAGTTGTGTGAAACGAAGGAAAGAAGATCTGCTGTAGATCTCTTGTGACGAAATCCGTATTGCCTGTCATGTAAAATTTTATGTTTTTCTAAATACCTAAGAATTTGCGAGTTAATGGATTTCTCCATTACTTTACAAAGCATTGAGAGGAGTGAAATTGGTCTATAGTTGGATGGAAGAGATTTAGATCCTTTCTTGGGAATAGGCTGGACACGTGCAGCTCTCCAGCTGTCTGGAAATATACCCGTGTCATAAGAAATTCGAAAGAGCCTGGTTAAAATAGGTGCAAGTTTAGGAGCACATTTTTTTAAAACGATTGCTGGTATTCCATCTAGGCCAGACGATTTCTTGGTGTTAAGAGAAGAAAGGATACGCTTAATGTGTTTTACCTTAAAAATAATATTGGGCATTTTGTGAGGAACTGGGGGAACAGTTGGAATTGGATGATTGACAGGTGGATGAAGGGTTGAATTGGCAGCAAATTGTTTAGCAAATAGTTCGGCCTTTCCTTTAGATGTAGAAATAATTTCATCTTCCAAAGTTAATGGTGGAAAAGAACTGGTACAGAAATTTCTACTGATGTTTTTGGCAAAGGACCAGAAGGATTTGCTGCCATTTGAGCAAGAAAGTACTTTGTTTTTTATACGGTTATCAAAGGAGTCCTTGGCGTCTGAGATTGTTTGGTGGTAGTGGTTTCTTGCTTCAATGCTGGCCAGTCGGTTTTCTGAACTAGGATCCTGTAGAAACTTCTTGTGAGCCTGAACTTTTAAAATTCTAGCTTTGTCACATGTTTTAGTGAACCAAGGTTTGTGATTAGAGGGTTTGATGGTTTTCTTGGTGTGAGGTACATAGGTTTCAACGCCCAACAATAGAATTGACTCGGTCAGTTGGTTACAGATTTCGGAAGGATCCTGGGAAGAAAAGCAGATAGTGTCCTAAGGGTACGTGGCAAAAAAGTCCCTAAGGCCATCCCAGTCGGCTGAGCTGTAGTGCCATATGATGCGTGGTGGCATGGATTCATTTACCTCAGGATGTACAGAGTAAGATACAGTAACCAAGCCATGATCTGAGCGACCTAGAGGAGCAGTAACAGATGCTTCAAAATTATTATTAATAGAAGAGTTTCGAACTTCCATTATCTTTATTCAACGGTCTTTTATGTTGTGTACACGACAAAAGTGTATTTAGAAAGAATGGGACCGCTTCGGTCCTAGTCCCAGGGTATAGCGAGCTGACCCTGTTAAGCCCTATTGATTCCTTTGAACCTGCCGGTCGCCTAAAACAAAATTAAGAAAAACCCCCATAAACCCAAAAAATCTTAATAAAAAACTATTTTCAGAGTACTCGTAACTAAAAAGCCTGAAATTTTATTCAATTTTAATTTAAATATTAGTTATTTTTTTATTTTAATTCTTATTTTAATTTAAACTTGAAATCGATGGCAGATTTGTTACGGAAACGTCGTTTTTCAATTAGAATATATATTAAAATAAAGAAAGACCCCCAAAAACCAAAAAAATTCCAATTAAAAAACCGTTTCCAGAGTATTTGCAACTAAAACGCCTAAAATTTTAATTAAAATATAAGATACTGTTTTTTAATTTTAACTTCGCAACGGTGGCAAATCTGCCACAGTGTTTTTATTTAGAATTTTTTGGGTTTTGGAGGATTTTTTTATTTTGTTTCAGGCGATCGTCCAGTTTATAGGAGTCAATGGGGCTGCTTTACCTCGGGACCAGGACCAAAGCGGTCCGATTCCTTTAGATAAACATGTACGCGTGTACCCAACTAAAAATACCATTGTATAAATGAATCCGCCAACCAATATAGAGCACATTTTCAATTTCATTTTCCCTATTTCATTTATTTACACAACGTTTCGTGCAGAACTATCATCTGTCCGTTTTCTAGTGTAAACATAAACAATTTTTTCTAAATATTACACCAGGTATATTATATTAACGTTGCAAAGATATTTTAAAAAATTTAACAAAATACTACATTATATGATATGTTTATAGTTTTGGAAATATAACCATCTTAATCTAAAAAATAGTAGATACACGCAATTGGATTTGAAAGCTCATATTTTCTGTTGGAGAAAATAAATATAATTGTGTTAAATTCTTAAATGTCGGTAAATTGTTGTACAATATACAGGGTGCTTTATTTTTAAAATGCCATATTATTACCGAAATCGTAATGATGGCTATATTTCCGAAACTACGAAAAATTCAATGTATCAAATGTTTTTTTTTCGCCTTTTAAAGAGACCTTTCTACACCTACCGGGTAATCTTCAAAAACTTAACTTTGTGTTATAACTTCAAAATAAAAATCAATGGACACAATATAGGTATACCACTGGAATGGGCGTCAAAATCCCCAAAACTTTTGTATTCACATTTTTTTTATCCCTAATATCAAGCGAGTTTTCCCTCCCTGCAAGGTCAACGAAGAAACGCCACCTTGTACACTTTGAAAGTACCCTCTTTAAATATTATATTATTATTAAATATTTGTGGCGATGCAATCAAAGGGTTTAAGAACTTTTTGTCAAAGAAATCAATTCGACAACCTTTTATTTTTTAGTTAAATATTAGGCCAGCTGGGACATGACATGCTGATTTTATTTTAGTATCTATTTCAATTTATACAGTATGTCCATGTGAAAATGTACCGGCCTTAATATGTCAGCCCCCGTAGAAAATCTAAAAGAAGGTAAAAACACAACTTTGTTTGTTAGGGGTACCCGGTACACTATATGCTTGTTTTAAATTAAATTGTATTAACTCTCTAGAAGAAGTGACATTACTCAGCAAAATCTTAACTGAAAATAGAGGTTTGAGAATACCTTGTTAAAGGCCTATTAACTGTTAATTCATTATTATTTAAATTTAAAAATACCATACATTTTCAAAGAATCAGAAAAAAGTGTTGTTGTTAAAATATCAAAAGTTGTTCCAAAACATATACTTTATTTCTTAATAATGGGATAATACTTTAGGAGGTTTTTAAAATAGTATTTATTATTTTTAGTAGCGTAGACACAGGGGAGCGCCCCTTTGACTTGGCGCTCTCCTACACAGGAATATAATAATACTTAAATAAAAACTTTATTTGATTTTTGATAAATTTTTCACGAAACAAAACAATAGCTATCAACAATATAACCCATATAAAAAAGTCTATAATAGGTACACAAATTAAACTTCTTTTTTTT